>JARYGA010054922.1:0-89481 GCA_030545235.1 Helianthus tuberosus | reverse complement strand
TAGTCTTGCATCTTTTATTGTCACTAAAGCCCAAGTCTGCCTATGTGTATCTTGATCATCTTATGCAACAGCTCCTGAAAAACACATGTGAAAATAGGTACGTCAGCATAAAAATGCCTGTGAGATAGATAGGTTTTGTGAAAATATGTTTCATGACTTATGTTTGACAAAATGTTTAGTCATGAACCTTGTAATTTGCTTTGTCTTGTAAATCATTTGAAAAACAACGAGTTCAGATGATATGTATAAATAAGTGAATAATGTATGGTTAAATGAATAACCATGTAAACTGAGTTTGTATAAGATAAGTTGCTTGTAAAACAATGTATTGTGAAAAGTATGTTATTTGTATAAAATGTTATATGTATCGAACTGAAATGATTCAAATAACGCTATGATATATGTAATACCATACAAACACTTATATATAGGATGTACCAGCGGCGTATCCACCATGCTTGTATCATATTACACACGCATCGTTACTTAATCACTTAATCAAACCAAACCATCAAGATGTAAAATGTTCATGTCTAATGTAAATCATGTAATATGTATCCAAAATGTAAGCCTGTGATGAATAACAAATGTACTAAGTACGCGACAATAGACATACGTAGCATGTGACCTGTACTAAGTATGCAACAATAGACATACGTAGCATGTGACCTGTACTACGTAGACAACAATAGACATACGTAACATGTGACCTGTACTACGTAGACAACAATAGACATATGTAACATGTGACCTGTACTACGTAGACAACAATAGACATACGTAACATGTGACCTGTACTACGTATACAACAATAGACATACGTAGCATATAACCTGTACTAAGTATGCAACAATAGACATACGTAGCATGTAATGTAATGTAAAACAATGTACTAAGTAATGCACACAATGAGCACACCTAGCATAAGATGTAATGAAATCATGTACTATAATGTACTAACGAACATAGCATGTATATGATGTGAAAACAGGAAAGCATGAAAGTAACAAGTAGGCACATGTGTTCCACCCCAAAACGTTTGGAAAACAGTAAAAGAGGGGTCTATGTACTCACTTGAGATTGCTTAGTAGTCCTTGAGTAACAACCAAACAATGCTAGAGATCACGGATATCAAACGGCACCTAATATAGGTAACTATGTTAATAAACCGGACCTAAATCGGAAGATCTGATAGAATGAGAGTTCGTAAACCAAACGAGTATAGAGACTCGTGTCATATGGTTTAACAAAGCCTACATACTAAATGAAACCTAACATAAGTGCTTTCGACCCATTACGACCCGTTTAGGTAGCTTATGCTACTTTAACGCGTCGTTCGCGTGAAACGCGTTCGGACCGCCTAACTAGTCCTATGACAAGTGTTATATGCCTAAACATGTTACATAATCAGTTATGTGACAAAAGTTTAGGTTACATATGCTTAATTACCAATTATACATGAAAAGGGTATTCTGGTAATTTACCTAAGGCATATAAACTACCTATCATACAACTACTTAAACGATGTGACCATAGGGTATAACCTCGGAAGGTTATTCCCTATATGCTATGGTCACCTAATGTATTTGGTCGGATCCTAATGATCGACCAAATGGGTCGGGTTCAAGGTATAAGCGATTTATTAGATCGCTTACCCTACGACCCTAGACAACGTGGTAATCAGTAGGCATAGTCCCTAAGGGACTATAACCAACATGATTACACTCACGTTGCGAAGTTCAAACGAACTTCGCATTGACCATAACTGGTCAATGTAGAAAGTCAAACAAAGTTTGACTTTCAGACTCGAAAGACTCGAAAAGCAATAAAAGAACGAAAGAATACTTACGAAGGGTCCCCGAATGCTAATCTCGATCCAAGAACTCAGGTATGAAACAATGGTTTCAACTTAGAGCTCTCAAATCCAGATTCTTGTAAGAAATGAGGTTGGGGTGGATGGGTATTTATAGGAATACCCGAACTGTTAGGATCGTTTCATGGAAAACGTGCCTTAATCCCACCCGTACAAGTGTCGGGACCTTATGGTGTCTAAAATTGATCCTTATCCGCTGACTAAGCAATTGGGAATGTGTGGTTGAGGATAGAACAGCTGCAACTTGTTGTTAAAAACATTGAATCTGATCTGATATGCGGACGCGGCCCGCTTCAGGATCAGAGAAATACAATGCGGGCCGCCTGGGATGTCTGATCAGCCCACATGTTTCAGAAATGACAGTTTCAGTCCCTGCACGTGTTTAAGGCCATTTCCGACACTTCTAAGGCCCGTAAAGCCAACTTTAAGTCCCTAAAATGTTGCCTAAACATTATGGACATGAAACATGCTCAAAAATATGCCGGATGTTGGTTCGTTTGATCGTACGAACGCGATGTTCGCTTAATTACGACGGTATGCGCATAAGCGCAAAAAACGATCCAAATGACGTGACGAATGGATTTTTCTTATGCCGAACACTAAAATAAAATATTTTAGTGCTTACATAAATTTTTGGATGTCCGGATGTATTCAGAACGTAAGTTATGCGCGAAAATGCAAACTTGTGCACTTTTTGACACTTTTAGTCCCTGAATGACACAAAAGTTTATTTTAGCACACCGAACCCCTCAAAGCCTATTTCTAAGCTATTTAAAGGATATTCATGGTATGTTTAACTTATGGCCATGCTCCGGAATGTCTGTTACAGTTCAAATTGGCACACTTTCGCAGTTTGTCAAATTTAGTCCCTGTAAGCGAATAAACTTGATTTCACCACACCAAACCTTCCAAAACTTATATCTAAGTTATGTAAAGGTTATTTAAGGTATGTTAAGCCTATTTCACTATTCCGTAGTGTTCGTTGCATTAAACTGGTTATATCTACGCATAGGTGCGCGTATAACCTTCCAGAAAGCGATTTAGAGCTTGAAATCGAACAAGAGTTGATATGTGTAAAAACTACACATATTTATACAAGTTCAAAGTATGGGATACAATATTTCATTGGTTTGGTATTTTTTTGATGGTTGAAATGACACAGGTGTTACACAATGACCCTTGTTGCACGGCCCGCTGTGGTTCAAATTACATCGATTGCACTTAGGGTGATTTCCCCTGTATCCACCCTGACCCTGATTCCTAGAAGACTGCTGATTGGGACTCTTGTGGTTGTCAGTTCTCTGCTGCTGAGACTGAGACTGAACAGAAGTAGAACCTTTGCTTGAATTTCCATCCCATTTATGCTTGTTTTCGCTAGGAGTATCTAAAGTAGTTGTAGCACTAATACGCTTGGGCAGCTTGTTTTGCTCAACTGCCTGATCTGTGAGACGGTGGGCTAGCCGTATGACCTGCTGGATAGTAGCAACGTTAGCCGCAGTCACATGGCTCTGAAACTCTGGAACCAGACCCTTGAGGTACAGCTCGATACGCTTGATAGGAGGATCAACCATAGTAGGATACAGTGCAGCCAGTTCGTTCGATCTCTTCGTATAAGCCTCTATTTCAGACCCCGTCATCTTCAAGTTATAAAACTCTACTTCCAACTTGTGAATGTCGTCGCGATGACAGTACTCCTCTTTGATCAGATCTTTGAAGTCGTTCCATGAGGTGGCATTAGCAACCGCCAACCCTAGCATTTATACTTACGCGTTCCACCATGTCAACGCAACACCTTCGAGTGTTCCGGTAGCAAACTTTACCCTACGAGCCTCAGGGTATTCACACATTTTGAAGACAGACCCAATCCTCTCGAACCAATGGAGGAGGCCTACAGCTCCTTCTGTACCACTGAAGGTACTAGGTCGACAGTCCATAAAGGTCTTGAACGTACATACGGGAGGCTGAGCATGTTGACCTGTCGCGGGAGAAAGAAAAAGACAAGGTTAAGCACAAGAGTTGGTTCGCGAGAGTAGGATCTAAACATCATAAGATAGGTCAAAATGGCAGGTTATACCTCCTGCAGGGGCTGCTGCGAGCGCCTCAGGAACTCGTTCGTTGATTAGAGCCATCAGCTAGGCTTGAGTCAAGTTCAGACGTCTACTCATGATCTTCACATCAAAGAAAGCACAAGTGAGAGAGGTGTTGCGAAAGTGCATAAATGTGGGATGACATAAGAGAGTAAGCACACAGGGTTTCAAACAATAGTCGTTACGTTGACTAAGCATTCCATGAACAATGCATTATGCAAACTAATAGACAGGCAATATAAATATAAACCATACCACCTATAGTGTTGAGTCTTGCGCGTGGAGCGAAGCGTCGTTGTGGATCGTTGAGCACTGTACAGGTTATAGTCTGGTTTTGTCAAAAAGCTTTTCCCCTTTTTAAAACCAAGTTCACTATAACCAATGGCTCTGATACCAATCTGTCACACCCCCAAAATCCACAAGTGGAGTAACACTGCAGGAGGCGTGACTGACCAGGATCAAGCCACCAATCATATTGAACAATATAAGTAAGCATATAAAAATCCTACCCAAAAAATATAATAGGTGTCTCAAACAAAAAGGTAAAGTTTAAGTGATTCAGCGGAAGCATAAAGTTTAAAAACCCAAGCACAAGTTTAATAGTTCAAATGTTAACATGGAACTAAACTGTCCATGTCCCACAATGACTCCTGCTCCCATGCAAGCTCCAGCTAAACATCTAACGACCTGTAAGCCATGTAACAATGAGTCAATAACTAAGTTGAGCGAGTTCACAGTTGGTTGTCCAGTTTAAAGTTGTTTCAAAAACCACGTGTTCATTAAAAAACCATGAGTTATCCAATTCATTGTTTCCCAAACCAGAATCAGTGGGGGCTACCCCATGTAACCACTAGACCGTTACCATATCGACAACTGACTGAGTGCCCAGATCCATTAGTCCACGCCCATCCTCCTGGCACGGTATGAGGCTTGTCAACCCTAATAGCGCTATTAACTAATGACCCGCTCGCCACTGGCCCGTCGATTAAGTCAATATAAAAATGAGGGACTTAATGATAGAGTTTTGTCTAGTAAGTTATAGTTTGTCATCCTTCCAACTGAGGATGAAGGTATGTAATCTATCCAAGGAGAATACGCAGGTTAATGATGTCATCCTTCTCAACAAGGATGGAGGTACATATTCTGTTAAAGGTAAATATGTAGGTTTCGTTTTAGCTTCTTAACCCATTGCCAACCCAAAGGGAATCCCATGCCTTTTAAAAAGTGTGAACTCACCTTGGTTTGCTCGATTTGTTAATCTACTTGTTCACAGTTAATCAGTCAAAGCCTATAGCCTGCATACATACGTAATCAGTTTGCATTCACAAAGTTCGCATGCAAATACAAATCACAGTGGGTATTCAATCTGTGATCACCAGATAGCACATAGCAGTTACACAACTTGTTCATATTCACAGTTCACATGTATGTCTAGTAACAGTGCTTAACAGTCAAGTATGCTAATCAAAACTGAATCATGTTTCCTCATACGTAACTGATATCCTTAACAGACAAAGGTCAGCATATAATCACACATTATTATACTTGTACTAACTACATTCTGTTTGTGAAATTCTGACCCACGGCGAAACCTCAAGGCGACGAAACCTCAAGGCCTTTCGTCGATCAGTTGGGTTACGAAACACCAAGGTGTTTCGTTGTCATAAGGATGGCGAAACTCCCAGGAGTTTCCTCGACACTAAGTGTGGCGAAACCCTCAGGTTTCGTCGAAGATATTAACAGTTCCATTCATTTACCTAAACTACTCCCGTAATTCCTGTAACATCAACAAATAGATTTGGCAGTTTCAAATCAAATTAAACAGCATTGAATTCAACAATTATGCACAACTACATTACCTTAATCATTCTCAATTTAGAACAATAACAATCGGATCGTTAGGTCAACGAGTTCTAACACTAACATGCAATCATGACATCAATTACTCAACTATTCCATATCATCGATCTCATGATCTTCATACGATTTCGATTAACATGACAACAATACTACCAAATACTCATGCATATCTAAAACCTAGTCTCATTCGAGTTTATCAACTCTAACAGTTTGCAATTTCTTAATTTACCGAACAAAGCATGAACCAATATCATAATCATTTACCTATTCATGTTTTACATAAACTCATCAATCACACTACTAGCATGGAACCCTAGATACCCCATAGAACTTAACAATCACAACAATGAATCAAGCAGATTAAGTCGAGTAATCTAATCACATACTAACCGGTTGTAAGATGAGATAAGCAAAAACTTCGAGGGAAAGTAAGAACTTCGAGAGGAATGGTGATTGATAATTGCCGTCTAGTCAAAAGGAGAGTTTAGGGTTTCGCAACTTATGATTTACGCACAACATAACGTGAGTGGAACTGGACTTACTTGGGCCGAAGCCCATTTTGGCGAAACTCCCTAGTTTCGTCGGGGAGTGAATGACGAAACCCCTAGGTTTCGTCGAATTAGAGGGGTGACGAAACTTCATATGTTCCGTCGTGGTGTGTGTATGTCTCACCATGTTTTGTCGATTGTGGGTTTATAATTCCAAACAGTTAATAAATTTCTATCACTCATTAATCAAACTGTTATACAATATCTCAAGCATATAATCAAACATGTACAATTACAAGGCAAACAAGTTATGCAAACACAATTGTGAACAAATAACATGTAGAGGAAAGACCTTGAAAACTCAGGTTGTTACAATAATTCTGTTACAACACTCCCCGACGTTTCTGCCGCGGTTTCGTTGTTTTATGCAGTAGGGGTGTGACACCCGGCAACCAATTCGGTATATGATGGGACTTAATGATAGATATGAGTGTATTAACCAACATCCCAGGTTTAACATTCCAGTCAAACCCATTTACCAGACATTCCTCCCCGGAATGTTTACCAGATATCCCTTCATGGGATGCGTGCTTGGAAATAGAGCATTGAACTCACCTTAGATTGCTCGGTATGTTACGTTACATTACCCGTTCCTAGTTGGTCAATCAAACCCTACCGTGGTTACCAAAAGACAATCAGTTTCTATGCTGGTAAGTCACATATTCCACATTCACATTACAAATGTAGCATACACACCCCATAATATGAGTTATAACAGTCGTTCATGAAATCCAACAGCAACATATGTCATACTATCACACAGTTATCACATTGCACACCTTGCACCTCATCCAGTAACTCAAATCAGATGTATAGCATGTTCACAGGTTCATATCCCAAGTTTACATTCATAACATGCAAACGAACATGCAAGTTCATATTCACATATCACTAAACAGTCCAAACATCGAATACAAAAGTATACGATATGATTAAAATATGCGGCCAAGTTTCTGTTTGTGGCCCAGTGACATATGCAACCCAGTAACTCGTCCATTCACAGACTTGTGCGACTCAATGTATCTTGTGCGACTTAATGCATTTGTGCGACTCGGGATTGGCCTTGTGCGACTCATTTAGGTTGTGCGATTCACACAATATTCGGCCCAAGTGTCTTGTGCGACTGGACCAAACTTGTGCAACTGACTTAGCCAACCATTTCCCTTATTTTCCGTAAACATAATTTCCATTCATTCCAAAACAGTTACAAGATTAAATTGGTTACAAGTTCAAACTTTCTAGAACCCTAATCATCGACCAACAGTTACGTCGTGTCCATCTCCATCATCATTAGTAATATGTTTCATTATCAACATGTCCATCAAGAATATGGATTTAATTCACTTCTAGATTCGCATCAAACGAAATAATTTTTATCGGCAACAATCATCAATCACCATTTATTCATTACTAACAATTCCTATCATAAAACAGTTTCCTATAATCATCAACGGGTCGATCACATAAGCAATCCGTAAACATTATGTTTAGTTTCATACGTGATCTCGTATACAAGCCGACATAATGCACACTTAAACACATAATTCAATTAACAAAGATTGCAACTCAACACAATAAAGAAAATACTAACCAAGGAAACGTAGAACGTAGTCTAGATCGGACGAGGAAGGCTCCAGTGGTTAGTAAGGCTGCCGTCGACACCAAGAGGAGAGGAAAAGAGTGTTAGGGTTTTGTTAACCTTTGAGTTTAGAGGATAATGAAAACTATCCATCCTTGTTGTGTATATGCGATCGGGTTATGTGGGCCGGACCTAGTTCGGGCTTCGTTTTTGGCTCGGAAAGACTGGCCCGTGACCAGTTTAAATGATATAGAGGGGAAAGTGTTCAGCCCACACAAGGGGTGTGCGATTCGGACGTGATGTGAGACTAAGGTTTCTAGACTAGTTCATAAAGCAACCAAACAATTCACCTACATTTAGTATTAGTCTCGTATATTGATAAATGAAATCTAAACATAGGCGTGAAAATCAGGAAATACTATCCTTGAAAGTTCGGGTTGTCACATCATCCCCAACTTGAAAGAAATTTTGTCCCGAAATTTGATAAGTAATCCGAGGCAGCAAGACGTTAGACCAGGATGTCTGTGGATCAGGATGACTGTGGATTTTCCTTGGGTGCCACGTCATCCCCAACTTGAAAGGGAATTTCGTCCCGAAATTCGCCAATAACATCAGGAGTTGCTTCAACCGTTGAACCATCGAGGATACTAAAGCTTCGTCTGATCTTTCCGTTCCCACGTGAACTCCGGTCCACGTCTTGAGTTCCAATAAACTTTCGCGATTGGAATTCTACTGTGTTAACGAACCTTGACTTCTTGGTCCATGTTTTCGATAGGTTCCTTGACAACTGCAACTTGTCGTTAACCTTACGCTCTAGTAAGGGTATCACCAGTGTTTCATCAGACAAACACTTCGTTAGGTCCGAGACATGAATGACATCGTGAACGTTACCCAATTCGTCGGGTAAGTCGAGTTTGTAGGTCATGTCGTAAAATCATCTTCCCACGCTTCCCTGAGCACACCACACCCTCCCAGGGTGAGACTTTCAACATGATACGATCGCCTACAGCGAACTCCCAGTGCTTCCTAATCTTATCAGCTTTCCTGACGGTCACGTGTTGCCGCCAAACGTTTTCCGATCTAAACAATCTTCCCAAGAGTTTCGAGTACAAGTCCGGGACCTGTGATTGGGTTGTCACTCAACTTAGTCCAACAAGGAGATTGTCATTATCGTCCATGCAATGCCTCAAAGGGAGTTGTCTGAATTATAGAATGGTAACTGCTGCAATAGAACTCAACCAGAGATAAATGTCCTTCCAATTTACTAAAGTCAATCACATACATGCTCGCAGCATGTCTCTAAGTGTGAAGTTGGTTCGTTTACTCGGTGATAAGTAATGCTCATGTCTAGACGTGAGCCAAGGGTGTTGTGTATTGCATGTCCTAAATCAGATATAGATCAAATTCAGAGGTAACAGGAGTTGGCACCCCATGCCTAGGAAGTGCTCTTCACATGTAATTACTCACAGGATACGAAAACTTGTCAGTTTTCCTTGATTGCAAGAAAGTGTACCGGTTACAAGAGACAATCAACGATCACCCAGGTGATATTGTTTATGTTTTGAGTTTTAGGTAGACTAATGGCAAAATCCGCGGCAGTCTGTTCCCATTTCCAAATGGGTGTTTCTGGTTGCTGACACAAACCAGAAGGGTTCTGATACTCCACCTTGACTTTCGCATAAGTCAGACATCGTTCACATACATTGCTATGTGGGCTTTCACGTCCGGTTACTCGTACAAGATCCATAGATCCTAAGTCTTTCTATCAAAACCCGGAGGAGTAGAACATCGAGGCTCGTGTACTTCGCCCAACACAAGTTCCCTACGGTTGCCGTATAGTGGGATCCAAATTCGTTCCATGAAGTAGAGAATCTCGTCCGACTTACCGAAAGTTGCTCCTCCATGCCCTGCATGGTCTCAACTTGGAAATTCTCTTCCTTCAGTGCTTCGGTTCGAACAAGACGGATCTGATTGGGTAGGTTGGAGTCGATGGTGTGCTGCGGGGCTCGTACACGTCTAGGTTTCACAGTCGAAATCATTTAAAGGCTCCATCTAGCGATGCCATCACATGTTTAGCTCTTTCAAAACAAGGGTGCACGGGAGGCTCTTGTGATCGGTCTAAGTAGCGCATTTGGTATCATCCAAGTAATGCCTCCAACTTAAATCCAAAGATCATGGCTTCCACCGCAGGTTGTGACTCGTGCAATTCTTCTTGTAAATCCACTACGTAAGCCATCACCTTCTCGCGTTGCATCGGCGTGTAACTGGGACTTTGATTTGAACCATCATGGTATACCACTAGATCACTAGTACCCTCGGATAAAGACGGTGCTCAGTGCATTGAAGACTTAGGTTTCAAAAGCTGAAAAGACGTCCTTCTGTTTTGTCTCCCACGTATACACAGCACCCTGCTATGCCTAAGAGATTAAAGTTGTGCGATCTTCGAAAATCACACAATGAATCTGCGATAGTATCTAGCGAGACCAGTAAATTGCTTTATCCTCGAAGGACTCCTTGGTGCCGATCAGTTAAAATGGATCTTAGCGAGATCCACGTGTATCCCCACTTCATTGACTACGTGACCAAGAAAGTGTACTTCTCAAATCCCGAAGTCACACTTAGGTAGACTTCGCATGGAGCTGCTCCTCCCCTAGGAGCTCTAAGATGAAATATAAGTGCCATTCATGGTGTTCTTTTCTCCTGGAAGTGATTCAAAATGTCATAGATAAACACGGTTGACGAATCTGGTGAGATGAGGTGGACACATACTACTCATGTGATCTCTAAGGCTGCTGGTGTGTTGGATAACTTAAACATCAAGAACAGAAAATCGTAGTGCCCGTACTGTGCCTGTAACGCTGTGTCAAGAATCATCCTCCCCTAGGTCTTCCGTCAGGGGACAGTCCAATCTGAAGTCGGTTTCCGAATAGAAGCTTGATCATTGCAGCGGGTCAAGCAGGACGTCGATGCAAGATAAAGGGTGACGGTCTATGATTGCCATCTTGTGGTAGTCTGCACATACAAAAGGACTCGTCCTTCATTTCCACAATAGAGCTCGGGCTCCACAAGATGAGGAGCTAGATCGGTAAAACTCTTATTCAGTAGTTCCTTAGGGTAGCAGGGTAGTTGAAACACTTCTGGGCTCCCACCGCCGAAGTGATGCCGACAATCGGTGAATCTCCACTATGAAGAGGTACACATGTGATTTCCTCCTTACTAAAGATTTATGCTTGAGGCTTGGACATCCGGTCCATACTATCGACTTACACCAAAACTTCTAACAGTAGCAGAGGGAAGGTCACTGTAAAACCCGTGACCTACATGATTGAGTTGCACCTTAGGTGAACGTGTGAGGCTCCAATTGGCCTGCCATGAGTCCCTTTTACAACGTGTCTGTCTTCAAGTGGTATCAGGGTTAAACAGAACAGAGACAAAGCGATTAGTTACCCAAAAACATACAAGATACCATATTGCTATAATGCCTGGCGTCGCCTACGCCAATCCTTAATGCACTTCCACGAGCACCACTTCCAGTGTTGTTGTTGCTTTTACGAGGACTCCCAATACTGTCATTGTTCCCTGATTTGTTGACGTCTTGACTTAACAATGACCAATCCTTGTTAAAGTCACCTCCATTTCCATACTGAAAGTCATGATTTGCAGGTACCTTGTTGTCGCCGTGGTGATTGCCTCTAATGTTGTTGCTTTGAAAACAGATCCTTGTGATCTATTTGCATTATTAGGGTCCACCTTCCCGTTGTTCTTGTCATGCCCTAGGGTACTGCCCATGGCACTAGTAACTACACATCCCATATTCCAGTCGGTTCCCAGCGCTTATGCTCCAATTGATTCGTAAGAGTTGGTTCCCAAACATTGCCTACTAGGGTTAGGGACTCGATTGAAGTCAACCTACTAGCGTTCGTTATTGGTAGACAGTGTCGTCATAATACTAGGGTCGGTAATGTATCACGTTCAACTTCATGTCCATTGTTCTTGTGAGTCGATTGCATTAAAGCACGGTACATTGTTAGAGAATTACAAAGGTGGAGCTCATAAACGAAGAAAGTCGATTGCATTAAAGCACGGTACATTGTTAGAGAATTAAACGAACAAAGGTGGAGCTCATACTTCTGAATCTGAGATGTCAATTCGTGGAGCTCAAGTAAACGAAGAAAGTGAGGAAGGCACATACCAAGCGTTCAACACTTCGATAACTAGCTCAAAGATGTTTCGCATTAACACCTAACGTTCTTATACGGTTCGCTAGACGTTCATACGAGGGTGTTGGTTAGCACTCGATAGCATCGAGTTTCGTAAGGATTTAGAAGGAAATGAAAAGATCACGCTCGAGTAGGAGGCAGTCATCGCTATGACTCCTATGGATCGTTGTGTTTCACACTAGGTCGGATAATGGAATAGAACCCCTTTTTCACTTGTTAAGTCTCACTGGGACTCACATGCACCCCACATTATTATTATGTGTGAACCCACAATAATATTGTGATTTGCATGCTCATCTCAGTTCCTCCTAACTCATGTCAAATGGCTCCTCAAACTCAAAAGTCAAACGTAGGTTAACAAAACGACATGATCACTGAAATCTAACGTCTACGACATACTAAAAACGCATCATACTTTAAGTAAGCAATTCATGTAATTATGCTATAGTGACGAGTGTGTGTCCATATGCTACATCGTAAACAAGTGTATACTAGTCATGTAATGTATACAATAGATTAAAAGACGAACCTTGCAATCTGGAGCTGAGTGTCATGGTCGTATTCATGTGTTCAGAACTATTCGGTTATAGTATGGTTTTATAAAAATGTTTTTAAAACCAAGTTAACTATAACCAGTGTCTCTGATACCAAACTGTCACACCCCCAAAATACCACACGCGGAAACCCCCGCGAGGCGTGTGACGTACAAGGATCTAGCCACCAATCAAATTGAACTCATAGTAATATTTCAAATAAAAGCTTGCATTCATTAAAATAAAGTGTTACAAAATATTTATTAAACATGACATGTTCAGCAGAAGCATAAATCATTTGTTATGCTTTTCATAATCCATGAGTATATAAGCCATTAGATGTGTCTCGTGATTCCATGTATCTCGACCCATGACCACTCCAGCATCCCAGACAACAAGTTCCAATGATATATACCTTAGACCTGCAAGCATGCATAAAAGTGTATCAGACAACGCTGGTGAGTTCAAAGTTTGTTACCCCGTTTAGTTACCATATATGAGTTTAATACAATTCAGAGATTTGATGTCGTTAATAACTCGATTACCGCAGATGGCTCCAGATTATTTGCCCTTCCCCAATGCTCTATCAAACATTGGTCAAGTGGTTAAGGTAATTAGTTCACGCCCATCCTCGTCAACTAATAACCCCGTTGCTTCCCTGGTAACCAATTCGGTATATGATGGGACTTAATGATAGATATGAGTGTATTAATCAACATCCTAGGTTTAACATTCCAGTCAAACCCATTTACCTGACATTCCTCCCCGGAATGTTTACCAGATGGCCCTCCATGGGACGCATCCTTGGAAATAGAGCAGTGAACTCACCTTAGATTGCTAGGTATGTTACGTTACATTACCCGTTCCCAGTTGGTCAATCAAATCCTACCATGGTTACCAAAAGACAATCAGTTTCTACGCAGGTAAGTCACATATTCCACATTCACATTACACATGTAGCATACACACCCCATCATATGAGTTATAACAGTCGTTCAACAAATTCAACAGCAACATATGTCATACTATCACACAGTTATCACATTGCACACCTTGCACCTCATCCAGTAACTCATATCAGATGTATAGCATGTTCATAGGTTCATATCCCAAGTTTACATTCATAACATACAAACTAACATGCAAGTTCATATTTACATATCACTTAACAGTCCAAACATCGAATACACAAGTATACGATATGATTAAAATGTGCGGCGCAGTTTCTGTTTGCGGCCTAGCGACATGTGTAGCCCAATTACTCGTCTATTCACAGACTTGTGCGACTCAATGTATCTTGTGTGACTCAATGCATTTGTGCGACTCGGGACTGGTCTTGTGCGACTCATTTGGGTTGTGTGATTCACACAATATCCGGCCCAAGTGTCTTGTGCGACTGGACCAAACTTGTGCGACTGACCTAGCCAACCATTTCCGTTATTTTCCGTAAACATAATATCCATTCATTCCAAAATAGTTACAAGATTAAATTTGTTACAAGTTTAAACTTTCTATAACCCTAATCATCGACCAACAGTTACATCATGTCCATCTCCATCATCATTAGTATTATGTTTCATTATCAGCATGTCAATCAAGAATATAGATTTAATTCACTTCTAGATTCGCATCAAACAACATATTTTTTATCGGCAACAATCATCAATCACCATTTATTCATTACTAACAATTCCTATCATATAACAGTTTCCTATAATCATCAACGGGTCGATCACATAAGCAATCCGTAAACATTATGTTTAGTTTCATACGTGATCTCGTATACAAGCCAACATAATCCACACTTAAACACATAATTCAATTAACAAAGAATGCAACTCAACACAATAAAGAACATACTAACCAAGGAAACGTAGAATGTAGGCTAGATTGGACGAGGAAGGCTCCAGTGGTGAGCAAGGCTGCCGTCGACATCAAAAGGAGAGGAAAAGAGTGTTAGGGTTTTGTTAATCTTTGAGTTTAGAAGATAATGAAAACTATCCATCCTTGTTGTGTATATGCGATCGGGTTATGTGGGCTGGACCTAATTCGGGCTTCGTTTTGGGCTCAGAAAGACTGGCCCGTGACCAGTTTAAATGATATAGAGGTGGAAAGTGTTCAGCCCGCACAAGGGGTGTGCGATTCGGACGTGGTATGAGACTAAGGTTTCTAGACTAGTTCATAAAGCAACCAAACAATTCACCTACATTTAGTATTAGTCTCGTATATTGATAAATGAAATCTAAACAAAGGCATGAAAATCAGGAAATACTATCCTTGAAAGTTCGGGTTGTCACAGTGCTGATGTGCCATGATAAAGCCCCTAGATCATATAGCCTTATTGCTAGTCATAAACTTAGTATTTGGTTTGATTGATTTTGTCTCAAAACGTCCTTGTAAAAACATGTTCCAAATTTTATGCACCCGTTTAAGTACATGTTTTATTTTTTAAACTCCCATTTATTATGGGCATCTATTCATTAAAACCGTGTTTAATGGTTAATGCCTCCTTAAGGCTTTTTTCACCACATCAGCATCGTAACGCTCATTTCAAAAATGTGTAATGTCTAATTGTCACACCCTCAAATTCCACATACGGAGTACTAACACGAGGCGTGTGATTGACCAGGATCCAACCACCAATCATGTTGAACAATTATAATAACAGTAAAATAGTTTCACCGAACCAATAGGAATAATGATAATTAAAGTTTAAGTCCAAAGTTTTAAAGTTCAACAAAGTCATTTAAGAAAGCAGCGAAAGAATTAGTAAAAAGGTTCAACATAGGTTCACAGTTCATAATTATTGAAAGAACCCAACATAGGTTAAGATGACCCCTACACTTCCCCAAGCTGCAAGCTCCAAAGTCACTGTGTACCTGTAAAGCATGCAGTAGGGTGTCAACATAATGTTGGCGAGTTCAAGAGTTTGTCCAGTTTTAATTCCATAAAACTTGTTTAAGTAGTTAAGTTACTCATTTATATCATTCCATGGCGAGCTACCCCATATGTAAGCCACTAAAATGCGTAATACAGAATATTTTGCAATCGTACGTTTCCGTAATTTGCCTGTATGTCAATGTCTATCATCATTGATGGTGTGACAACTCGAGTTTCCAAGATTTCATCTTCCCGTTAATTGTTTAGTTAGTTGCTTTCATGATTTGTTTGCCTTGTAACCATACGTGTTTGATATATGTTGAGACGTTTTGTGATTATTAAAATTATATATGTTTGGTGATATAACATGTAACTTAAATTATTAAATATTGAATGAGTTCGACGAAACTCCAAGGGTTTCGCCATAAACCGCTTCGATGAAACATAGGAGAGTTTCGCCATCTTCATCTCGACGAAACCCAGAGTCCTGGTCAGCAATCTTCTGGTAGTCAAGGTGTGACACCCTGACCGGAGGCGGAAACGTCGAGGGCATCACGAAACTTGATAGAATGCATATGAGCACATGGTGATTAAATTAAAGTTAAAATATAAATAAGTTGATTGATAGGATTGCATTCACATCCAAACTAGTACAATACAACACATTGTTCATAAAAAGGTCCTTGTTTTTATTTAAAGCTAAGGCACTTGTCTTGAGCAATCCTATGTGATCCATAAGCAAAGCTAACTTCAAACAATCAACACCTGAAACATATGTTAAAATAAACGGGTCAACAAACGGTTGAGTGAGTTCATAGGTTTTGGTTAGTTTGGTAATAAACAAATAATGTGATAATTAAATAAAATGTTTAACAATGTGGCATTTGATATGTTCTAAGCAACTGATTGAAACAAGTCCCGCTTGGTTAACATTCAAACCTGTGTTGCATGACACGACATTGATCACCCAGACCTCGCATAATGACTAACATGACTATCAACAACAACAACAATTGACCGTGAAGTCGGGTGAGGCGTTCCCCCTATAGCGCTATAATACTACCGCTCGGCTTGTACGGAGTTAATGAATGTAAGTTAAGCATCAAGTAATCAACAATTGCAAGAAAACAATCAAGGTAACCACAACAATGAAAATGAGCTTATATCACATTATTACATATGTTTCACCCCGAAAATGTTGTAAAACAGAAAATGGGGACTATGAACTCACCTTGCTTGTGAAATAAATTCCAAACAAGTATTTAGATAAGAGTTTGCGGGAACAAGTCTTTCCACGTCATTCTATAAACATGCACCAAACAAACAAGTATAGAGCATAACATTAACACGGGCAAAACTGAATTTTTGTAATAACGGGTGACTAGGTCTTGGTGTTGTACGGGTTGACAATCTGTTTGGGGAACACTTGGTAATTTGATAAATTTGTGAAGTATTTATATAAAATACTAAGTTATACAAATGATAAGTAAAATATTATTATTTGTATATTTAAACAACAAAATATATATGTGTATTTTCAAAATAATAAGATAATTATACAATTTAATTATCTAATAATTAATTTAGGGCAGAATAATTAAAATTAACGTTTATTTTATATAATAAGTATAATTCAGATTTAAAATAATTATCATGGCAGAAATAAATATATTTAAAATAAACAGTTAATTATTTGTTTAAAAATGGAATAACTAAAGAATTATCTAAATAATTGTCTAATTAACTGATTTAAATCAGAAACTTTGAAATATCATTTTTAAAAATTAACATGCAATATTACAGATTTAAAATAAATATTATGGCCTTGAATTAATTTTATATAATAATCTAGAAATTAAAAGGATAATTGCACATAACTGATTTATAAGGTTTATTATCTAAAAATGACATGTAAAATAATTAAACATGGTTTCTGATTTTTAATAATCCCAGCATAACATGTATAAAATTACAAAAATAATTTTTTTTTAATATAAATCATAACTCATAGTATTTAATTTAATTAAATTAACTCTATAAATCATATGATTTAACTGATTTTGTGAATTTAATTATATAAAAATAACATGCAATATCGAAACATGGTTTCTGGATTTTTATAATTTCAGTAAAACATGCACAAAATATAAAAATAAATTTCAGGCCAAAATCATTTAATTATCTAATTAAAACAATTAAGCCTAATTAAGTGATTTATCTGATTTAATTTATGTAAATAAATCTATAAATTATCAAACAGTGATAAATTTTATACATGCTCAGAATAATACAAGTAATATCATAAAAATAATTTAGGGCATCATTTATATAACTAATTAATTTAACAGATTAAAGTTTAAATTTAATATACAAGTATTTTAGCTGTTTAAATTATAAAAATATGAAAACAGTGTCAAAGATTTATAAAAAAATATTTTTACAAGGTTTACTGTTCAAAATAATTACCCTAAAAATTTAATGAATTAATTCAAAAATATCGAATTAATATAATTATTTTAATTCAGAACAGTTTCTAAATTAAATAACATAGAATCATAAAGATTTTTCAAACTTTTATATTTTTAATAAATACACTAATATGACAGGAATATAAGATAAAAATTTCGGATTTTATATCATAAATATCGAATTTATATAAATACTTTTGTTAACTGATTAAAATAAAAATTAAAATACAAATATAAATCATCATCGTCTTCCCCAAATGTAAGTCAACAGAAGTCAAACCAAGCAATTAACCTATTAAATGTGCATAATACTTAAATTAAATTAACAGGAATGTTATGTGGGTGAAAGGATACCGAAGTGTCGAAAGAGAGGTCTCCGGTATCGATTGGATTGAGCTCCCGGCTATGTCCGGCGACTACGTATTCCGGCGAGGTAACAGACGAGAACCAGAGACAATGTAGGTAGTGTTTATGTGGTTTGAAAGGTCTGAGAGGTTCGTGGAGGTTTCAGAAATCTTATAACGAGTTTAATTGATTCAGTAACAACAGAAAACCGACAAATCGATTCCCACTAAAATTGTTTTAAACATTTCCGATTTCGGTAACAGGATTGCATGGTTTGGTAAAATTAAAGACTTTGGACGGATCATGATGTCTAGGAGAACAAGTAGGTGTGTTCGTTGATCAAAGAGATTTGTCTGTTTGCGATTTGGCTGGTCTCCGGCGGACTAAACGGTGTAAAACCGTTTTGAATTCGCAGTTTCAAAAATGGTCCCTGAAGTTTCTGTATGTACAGAACAGGTCCCTTACTTTTAACTAAGAAGCCTAACCAAGTTAGTTGTTAAATACATGTTTTCTTTATAACAGGTTTAACTGAGTTAGTTATTTCGGTTAAATAAACTTCGAAAATGTCAAGAATGGTCCCTGGACTTGTTAACTGGAAAAGTTAACTGAATTTGTTTCTAAATTTGAAATCCTTTTATAATTTTTAACCCGGTTAGGATTTTTAACTGAAAAACAGTTTCAGAATGACAAGAGTAGTCCCTAAACTACTAGTTTGGAAAAATGACCCAATGGTCCTTGGACTTTAATATCAAAAATATATGTGTTTATTTATTTTATATAATATAAGTTTCTAAAATTACATTTTAAACCCTAAACTTTTAAAACTTTTAAAAACTTATGTTTTTATTTATAAAACAAGTTTCAAAAATGTCATAAAGGACCCTAAACTTTATGTTTTACAAATTTTACGTTTTTAACCCGAACTTTCAAGTTTCAAAAATTACAATTTAGTCCCCGAACTTTATATTTTGTAAAATAGTGACGGTTTTACCTACGGATTTAAAATCAGAGTTTTCAAACAAGTTTCAAGGAATGACGATTTGGTCCCTAAACTTATACTTTCCCTAAGTGACAAGTTAGGTCCCTGTAACTAATGTAACCTTGTTTTCAAGCATGAAACCAAACTATTAAAGCAATTCCTCACGTGTTTGGGCCGGTAAATCATGTAAGAGCATAAAACAAAGCATGAATCAACAAATTTGCATCTCAAAACGCGAGATGTGTATCAAACAAGTACATGTTTGAAATCAGGGTTGTTACAGTCTCCCCTACTTTAGAAAATTTCGTCCCGAAATTTATTCGAAAGAGACCGTAAAATGTAATTGCAATGTAAATGTTATGCAAACAAATGTGTGTACAAATGAGCAAGTAATGGATAATCACATAACCACATGATGTTTTTATATGCCACCTTACTTAACAATGCTTGCTATGATTCTCATGCGTCAAACCCCGTAATTAAGTGTGCACCCAAAATTACGTGTTTCGTTGCATGGTCCACGTAGCACTTCTAGTTAAGTGAGGAAACAAATAAAATTAAGATATTGTTTAAATCAAACAAGCATCAATATAACATCAACTGAATTAAAAACGTATTTCACATTAGCAATGATAGCATTGTTTGTCTGATGGTCTAGTATGCTGTTAGACAAATTATAATTGAAATAAGTCATGAAATGGATCAATTTCAGACTCAAAACTATCAGGTAGCGGAGGTAGTGGATCCAGATGCATACGAGCAGCTAGCATGCTTTCCAACCATTGATTCCTTTCTGTCAGCCATTGTACTTGCCGTAGCAATTCTTGGTTTTGATTGTTTAGCCTAGCCATTTCAACTACCATTTGATCTGGATGTAGATCCATTTGAGGCACCGTACTTGGGCCTGCTATATTAGTTGTTGGCAATTGTTCTACTTCGTCCAACAGTGACTGGAAAGAATGTGGCAGAAAAGACTCCGATGCTAACTGTTCTTGAAGCACCAAGTCTTCATAAATTTCTTGCATTGTTGGATCCTCCTCGAAAATTATTGGTGAGAGGCCTTGTAAAACGTTAGGTGCTAATGGTTGTGATATGTCAGTAGTAAAATGCTCTTGTATGTATGGCAGCGGTGGCTGCGTTTCAAATTGATAAAAAGATGATGGTGGAAATTGCAAAAATGGTTGTTGTAAATTTTGTGGGAAGGTATTCTCTAAGGTAACTGAAGTTCCCTCCGATTGAGATGGTTGAGTTAGTGTATCAATATGAACAGGGATTAGCCTCATGGTGTAAGGATTTACAATCCTAGGTGCCTTTGGTGGAGATAATCCCTGGATAATCTGATCACTTAAGACACCTAATGATTATGCTAGCTTTGTGACATAAGACCCTCCCATGAGACTTTTCAGAGGTTGTGATTTTTGACTAGAAAAATATTCAGCAAGTCCGTGGGCAATATTACAAGGAACTTGCTCAAAAATACTACGCAGATAGAAAAGTTTGATTTTTTTTAACCCTTTGTGGATTATGCTTGCGCCCCGTGATAGTGTTGGCTAACACACGGTGCATATATTGATAACAAGGGTTTGTGAAGCTCGTAGCACTATTGTGGCCACACCATGCTTTTGATGAATGGTATTGCCAATAACTTACCATATCAGCGGAGGAATAAGGGGTTGATGCCTCCGTAAAAATGGGTTGTTTAGCTTCTTCATTTGTATATATGCCTAGACGAACTGCGAATTCTGTCAATGACATAGTATGATGTTGTCCACAAAGTTGAAAATGAATGGATTCATCGGTAAGGTTTCTATTATATTTATAATAGAAAGTGGACGAGAACTCATACACCAATTCATCGTAGGATGGTTCTAGGATGTCGAAGAAACGACGCCAGGGCGTATTAGGTAGTAGTGATCTTGCCAGTAAACCACTGGGATCAATCATTCCCATATGTTGCCAATCAATACCGCTAATATTAAGAACTTCATGTTGCTTGAGTTTTTGATACCTCTCTTGATAGTGTAATTTAGTAAACTGAAGGAAGGGATGAATGTTTGCTGCATTTGAAGATTCAGCATATGCTGCTGGGAGATTTGCCATGGGGATATGGGGTTTTGTTGAGCTAAGAAAAGTTTGGGTATGGGGTATTGGATTATATCAGAAATTGTAGTTCTTGTGTAGATTAGCTTGGGTGGTGATTCCCTTAAATAGATAAGGAAATTCCGGATTACACCATAGGATCGGTTAGAGCTTCCCTGCTACGTCCTACAGCTAGTTTGAAAATTTGAATCTGACAGGTATGATCTCGAGAAAATTTTGAACTTTGAAAAAGAAGGAATCGTATCGTAATAATTTGATAATAGTACAACGTAGGTTGATTAGAAATTGGATTGTTCTAAAACGGAGAAAAAGAAAACAATCCTTTCGAATTAGGGTAACATGCCTTGAGCCTATAGGCATACTGTACTCTCATCGGTAGTTCCCAGGTAGGCAAACGCATGTCTCGTCGTAGAGGCATCTTCCAAAAGAAAGATCAGAAGCCGGAAAGAAAATTGGTGATGTTAAGTTTTGAAAAAGGAGACGGTGATTGCTGTCAAGTTTAGGTGAAAAGTTTTAAAAGATTTAACGAAATAAAACTATAAAAAGGATAGGTTGTCTCCATATAGCTTATATAAAGAAAACTTATAGATGGTCATTCGGGTGGTAGTGTGTTTCAGAAATGTTTCAAACTTTTGAAGTTTTCATTGTTTATACGTTTTAAAAATAGTTTATTGTGGCCGGTTTGAAATTTTGAATTTAAACAGGTATGATCCGAAAATAATTTAAATTTGAAAGGAGTTTTGGTAAAACGATTTATATTATTTATAAAACCTTGTAGTTATGCGATAAAAGTTGGTTAGGTTTCTGCTTGATCGTGAATATCTTTAGTAAAATGATGTAGTGTGATTTGTGTTTTAATGGCTAGGAAAATCATGGGCAAGAGAGTCATTGGACTAGCTACGTGTCTACAAGCAGTAGGGGAAATCATAATATCATAGGAATCGGAATGAAATGCTTTTGGTGGAATGGTTTCATAAAATCAATGAAGACGAGGGAAAACACACAACAAGATGGACATCGTTTATTTGGCGAATAAACAATGTCAGTGACTAATCAAAGCAGTTGGTCCTTATAACTTAGTGAAGTCATGCTTTAGCCTATAAGTGGACACTCATCCCGAGAATTCCCAGGTAAGCACAACTGGTCTCGCGTCTGATGAGATATATACGAAGTGCTTGCCTAGACAGAAAACTCAGAATACAGGCACCCACCCTTCCAGATTGCACGAGTTCGTTATTAGAGCCCAAGACTTTGACGAGAGTAAAAATCAGAGGAGATTTTGAAACATTTTAAATCACCTGAGGACAGATGATGAGTAATTTGTATAGCCTAAAAGTTAAACGAGAGAAATCCACCGTGACGAGGCTAGGGTTTTAAGAATAGAGATAGAGACAAAGAAGCGGACATAATATCTAGTGGATAGGGGTCCTAGGTAAGTTATAGTCTAGGTCAAAAGAAATTTCTAATAACCTAATTCCCTATAACCATGGCTCTGATACCAACCTGTGACACCCTGACCGGAGGCGGAAACGTCGAGGGCATCACGAAACTTGATAGAATGCATATGAGCACATGGTGATTAAATTAAAGTTAAAATATAATTAAGTTGATTGATAGGATTGCATTCACATCCAAACTAGTACAATACAACACATTGTTCACAAAAAGGTCCTTGTTTTTATTTAAAGCTAAGGCACTTGTCTTGAGCAATCCTATGTAATCCATAAGCAAAGCTAACTTCAAACAATCAACACCTGAAACATATGTTAAAATAAACGGGTCAACAAACGGTTGAGTGAGTTCATAGGTTTTGGTTAGTTTGGTAATAAACAAATAATGTGATAATTAAATAAAATGTTTAACAATGTGGCATTTGATATGTTCTAAACAACTGATTGAAACAAGTCCCGCTTGGTTAACATTCAAACCTGTGTTGCATGACACGGCATTGATCACCCAGACCTCGCATAATGACTAACATGACTATCAACAACAACAACAATTGACCGTGAAGTCGGGTGAGGCGTTCCCCCTATAGCGCTATAATACTACCGCTCGACTTGTACGGAGTTAATGAATGTAAGTTAAGCATCAAGTAATCAACAATTGCAAGAAAACAATCAAGGTAACCACAACAATGAAAATGAGCTTATATCACATTATTACATATGTTTCACCCCGAAAATGTTGTAAAACAGAAAATGGGGACTATGAACTCACCTTGCTTGTGAAATAAATTCCAAACAAGTATTTAGATAAGAGTTTGCGGGAACAAGTCTTTCCACGTCATTCTATAAACATGCACCAAACAAACAAGTATAGAGCATAACATTAACACGGGCAAAACTGAATTTTTGTAATAACGGGTGACTAGGTCTTGGTGTTGTACGGGTTGACAATCTGTTTGGGGAACACTTGGTAATTTGATAAATTTGTGAAGTATTTATATAAAATACTAAGTTATACAAATGATAAGTAAAATATTATTATTTGTATATTTAAACAACAAAATATATATGTGTATTTTCAAAATAATAAGATAATTATACAATTTAATTATCTAATAATTAATTTAGGGCAGAATAATTAAAATTAACGTTTTAATTATATAATAAGTATAATTCAGATTTAAAATAATTATCATGGCAGAAATAAATATATTTAAAATAAACAGTTAATTATTTGTTTAAAAATGGAATAACTGAAGAATTATCTAAATAATTGTATAATTAACTGATTTAAATCAGAAACTTTGAAATATCATTTTTAAAAATTAACATGCAATATTACAGATTTAAAATAAATATTATGGCCTTGAATTAATTTTATATAATAATCTAGAAATTAAAAGGATAATTGCACATAACTGATTTATAAGGTTTATTATCTAAAAATGACATGTAAAATAATTAAACATGGTTTCTGATTTTTAATAATCCCAGCATAACATGTATAAAATTACAAAAATAATTTTTTTTTAATATAAATCATAACTCATAGTATTTAATTTAATTAAATTAACTCTATAAATCATATGATTTAACTGATTTTGTGAATTTAATTATATAAAAATAACATGCAATATCGAAACATGGTTTCTGGATTTTTATAATTTCAGTAAAACATGCACAAAATATAAAAATAAATTTCAGGCCAAAATCATTTAATTATCTAATTAAAACAATTAAGCCTAATTAAGTGATTTATCTGATATAATTTATGTAAATAAATCTATAAATTATCAAACAGTGATAAATTTTATACATGCTCAGAATAATACAAGTAATATCATAAAAATAATTTAGGGCATCATTTATATAACTAATTAATTTAACAGATTAAAGTTTAAATTTAATATACAAGTATTTTAGCTGTTTAAATTATAAAAATATGAAAACAGTGTCAAAGATTTATAAAAATTTATTTTTACAAGGTTTACTGTTCAAAATAATTACCCTAAAAATTTAATGAATTAATTCAAAAATATCGAATTAATATAATTATTTTAATTCAGAACAGTTTCTAAATTAAATAACATAGAATCATAAAGATTTTTCAAACTTTTATATTTTTAATAAATACACTAATATGACAGGAATATAAGATAAAAATTTCGGATTTTATATCATAAATATCGAATTTATATAAATACTTTTGTTAACTGATTAAAATAAAAATTAAAATACAAATATAAATCATCATCGTCTTCCCCAAATGTAAGTCAACAGAAGTCAAACCAAGCAATTAACCTATTAAATGTGCATAATACTTAAATTAAATTAACAGGAATGTTATGTGGGTGAAAGGATACCGAAGTGTCGAAAGAGAGGCCTCCGGTATCGATTGGATTGAGCTCCCGGCTATGTCCGGCGACTACGTATTCCGGCGAGGTAACAGACGAGAACCAGAGACAATGTAGGTAGTGTTTATGTGGTTTGAAAGGTCTGAGAGGTTCGTGGAGGTTTCAGAAATCTTATAACGATTTTAATTGATTCAGTAACAACAGAAAATCGACAAATCGATTCCCACTAAAATTGTTTTAAACATTTCCGATTTCGGTAACAGGATTGCATGGTTTGGTAAAATTAAAGACTTTGGACGGATCATGATGTCTAGGAGAACAAGTAGGTGTGTTCGTTGATCAAAGAGATTTGTCTGTTTGCGATTTGGCTGGTCTCCGGCGGACTAAACGGTGTAAAACCGTTTTGAATTCGCAGTTTCAAAAATGGTCCCTGAAGTTTCTGTATGTACAGAACAGGTCCCTTACTTTTAACTAAGAAGCCTAACCAAGTTAGTTGTTAAATACATGTTTTCTTTATAACAGGTTTAACTGAGTTAGTTATTTCGGTTAAATAAACTTCGAAAATGTCAAGAATGGTCCCTGGACTTGTTAACTGGAAAAGTTAACTGAATTTGTTTCTAAATTTGAAATCCTTTTATAATTTTTAACCCGGTTAGGATTTTTAACTGAAAAACAGTTTCAGAATGACAAGAGTAGTCCCTAAACTACTAGTTTGGAAAAATGACCCAATGGTCCTTGGACTTTAATATAAAAAATATATGTGTTTATTTATTTTATATAATATAAGTTTCTAAAATTACATTTTAAACCCTAAACTTTTAAAACTTTTAAAAACTTATGTTTTTATTTATAAAACAAGTTTCAAAAATGTCATAAAGGACCCTAAACTTTATGTTTTACAAATTTTACGTTTTTAACCCGAACTTTCAAGTTTCAAAAATTACAATTTAGTCCCCGAACTTTATATTTTGTAAAATAGTGACGGTTTTACCTACGGATTTAAAATCAGAGTTTTCAAACAAGTTTCAAGGAATGACGATTTGGTCCCTAAACTTATACTTTCCCTAAGTGACAAGTTAGGTCCCTGTAACTAATGTAACCTTGTTTTCAAGCATGAAACCAAACTATTAAAGCAATTCCTGACGTGTTTGGGCCGGTAAATCATGTAAGAGCATAAAACAAAGCATGAATCAACAAATTTGCATCTCAAAACGCGAGATGTGTATCAAACAAGTACATGTTTGAAATCAGGGTTGTTACACAAGGGCAGGGTGGATATCGAGGAAACCACCCTAAGTCTAATAGATGCAACAGACACCACAGTGGTCAGTGCAACAAGGGTCATTGTCAGAGATGTCTCAAGATGGGTCATGAAGCTAAGGATTGCAGGAGCTCACGACCTGCAAATCA
The DNA here is from genome assembly GCA_030545235.1 of Helianthus tuberosus. NCBI lineage: Eukaryota > Viridiplantae > Streptophyta > Magnoliopsida > Asterales > Asteraceae > Helianthus > Helianthus tuberosus. The sequence goes on along the minus strand of JARYGA010054922.1, from coordinate 62,797 downwards.
AAATCGCCAACAACAACCACCAGCCCTACAGAACCAGCAGCAATAGTAGCAGCAGGGTAACAGGGGATGCTTTCAGTGTGGTGCTAAGGACCACTTCAAGAGAAACTGCCCCCAGTTGAACCAAAATCAGAACAACAATAATCAAGGGAACTGGAATAACAATGGGGGTAACAACGACGACAATGGTGCCAGGGGTCGAGCGTTCGTGATTGGTCAGGGTGACGCAAGGAATGATCCTAACGTGGTGATGGGTAAGTTTCTTCTCGACGACTTCTTTGTTACTGTATTATTTGATTCGGGTGCCGATACCAGTTATGTGTCTCTAAAAGTTAGTCAAATGCTTAAATGTACCCCAACACTTTTGAACACCAAGCACATGATAGAGCTAGCAAATGGTAAAAGTCTTGAAGCCACACACATAGTTAGGGGTTGTAATCTCATCTTAGCTGGTCAAACCTTTTCTATCAACCTCATTCCTATCGTTTTGGGTAGTTTCGACATTGTTATTGGTATGGATTGGTTATCGCAACATCGAGCAGAGATCCTGTGCAAGGAGAAGGTCGTCCGCATTCCTCGTCCAGATGGGGAACCTTTAGTGATTCATGGCGACAAGAGTGGTGTTGTGGTGGGCATCAGTTCTTTTCTTAAAGCCCAGAAGTGTTTGCGAAAGGGCCACACTGCTATCCTAGCCCTCGTTTCTGATGCATCCTCGAAAGAAAAGAAGATTGAAGATTTTCCGGTCGTACGTGACTTTCCTAAGGTATTCCCTGAGGAATTACCTGGTCTTCCGCCTCACCGTCAGGTTGAATTTCAGATCGAGCTAGCTCCTGGAGCAGCGCGCATAGTTCGTGCACCTTATCGTCAAGCTCCCTCAGAACTTGAAGAACTGTCCATGCAACTACAAGAGCTCTTGGATAAGGGTTTTATTCGTCCTAGCTCTTCGCCTTGGGGAGCTCCAGTATTATTTGTGAAGAAGAAAGACGGTACCTTCCGAATGTGTATTGACTACCGCGAACTCAACAAGGTGACCCTAAAGAATCGCTATCCACTCCCACGCATTGATGACTTGTTCGATCAGCTACAAGGGTCGAGTTACTATACGAAGATTGACATGAGGTCAGGCTACCATCAACTGAGAGTCCGAGACGAGGATATCTCTAAGACAGCGTTCAGGACTCGTTATGGGCATTACGAGTTCCTAGTTATGCCTTTTGGATTAACAAACGCACCCGCAGTCTTCATGGATCTTATGAACAGAGTGTGCAAGCCTTACATGGATAAGTTTGTTATCGTATTCATCGACGACATTCAGATCTACTCTAAGAGTCGGGAGGAACACGAGCAATATATGCGGATTATTTTGGAACTCCTTCGAAAAGAGCAGTTGTATGCCAAATTTTCAAAATGTGACTTCTGGCTTCGCGAAGTCCACTTTCTAGGCCACGTGGTAAACAAGGATGGGATTCATGTTGATCCATCCAAGGTAGACTCGATCAAGAACTGGCCTGCACCCCGCACACCAACAGAAATCCGCCAATTCTTGGGTTTGGCGGGCTACTACCGAAGGTTCATCAAGGATTTCTCCAAGATTGTGCAACCTCTCACTGCACTAACTCAGAAAGGTGTCACCTATCGTTGGGGTATTGCACAGGAATCAACATTTCGGCACTTAAAGGATAGACTTTGTAACGCACCTATTCTCTCATTGCTAGAGGGCACAGACGATTTCGTGGTTTATTGTGATGCGTCAATTTAGGGTCTTGGGTGTGTGTTGATGCAACGGGATAAAGTCATTTCTTATGCATCGCACCAACTTAAAGTTCACGAAAGAAATTACACTACACACGATCTGGAGCTGGGAGCTGTTGTTTTCGCACCAAAGATATGGAGACACTACCTGTACGGTACCAAGTGCACCATTTACACCAATCACAGGAGTCTGGAGCATATCTTCAAACAGAATGAGTTGAATATGCGACAACGTCGATGGGTTGAGCTTTTGAATGATTATGAATGTGCGATAAAGTACCATCCGGGAAAAGCCAATGTTGTGGCCGACGCCCTCAGTCGAAAGGATACTACACCTGAACGTGTGCGAGCGTTACAACTTACCATCCAATCTAATCTTCCTACTCAGATACGAGATGCTCAGGTTGAAGCATTGAAGGCAGAGAACATTAGGGCGGAGTCCCTACATGGTTCAAGGAAACGGTTAGAACAAAAGTAAGACGGTGCCTACTACATAACAGGACGCATCTGGGTCCCACTCTATGGTAATCTACAAGAACTTGTGATGGATGAAGCACATAAGTCTTGTTACTCGGTACATCCTGGTTCGGATAAGATGTACCACGACCTCAGAACTACGTATTGGTGCCCTAGTATGAAAGCCCACATTGCAACCTACGTTAGCAAATGTTTGACTTGTGCGAGGGTTAAGTCTGAATATCAGAAACCATCGGGCCTACTCCAGCAACCAGAGATACCAAAATGTAAATGGGAGCAAATTTCCATGGATTTTGTTACAGGCATGCCTAGATCTCAACGTGGAAATGACACTATTTGGGTGATAGTGGATCGATTGACTAAGTCTGCACACTTTTTGGCTATCAAAGAAACGGATAAGTTCTCCACTCTAGCAGACGTCTATCTTAAGGAAGTTATCTCGAGGCACGGGGTGCCAACCTCTATTATTTCCGATCGTGATGCACGTTTTACATCAGAAATGTGGCAAGCGATGCACAAATCTTTTGGCTCTCGATTAGAAATGAGCACAGCTTATCACCCGCAAACTGATGGGCAGTCTGAATGCACCATCCAAACTCTTGAAGACATGCTTCGTGCATGTGTAATCGATTCCGGCAACGGCTGGGAAAAACACCTCCCTTTGGTGGAGTTTTCGTATAATAACAGTTACCACATTAGCATCCAAGCCGCTCCATTTGAGGCATTGTACGGACGTAAATGCCAATCACCTCTTTGCTGGGCAGAAGTTGGTGACAGCCAAATCACAGGTCCAAAACTTGTAGTAGACACAACGGAAAGGATTGCTCAGATACGACAACGAATGGCGGCAGCTCGTGACCGTCAGAAAAGCTACGCTGATAAGCGCATGAAACCACTCGAGTTCTAGGTTGGGGATCGAGTGCTACTCAAAGTCTCACCCTGGAAGGGTGTGGTTCGTTTTTTGTAAAAGGGGCAAACTCAATCCGCGTTATGTCGTACCGTTCGAAATCGTTGAGAAAATTGGCAAAGTTGCTTACAAGTTAAACCTACCCGCAGAACTCAGTGGAGTTCACTACGTATTCCACGTGTCGAATCTGAATAAGTATCTGTCAGATGAGACCCTCATAGTTCCTCTCAAGGAGCTCACTATCGACGATCAGCTGTGATTCATCGAGGAACCAGTAGAGATTACTGACCGAGATGTGAAAGTTCTCAAGCACACCAGAATCTCTCTTGTTCGAGTTCGTTGGAACTCCCGTCGTGGCCCAGAGTTCACCTGGGAACGAGAAGACCAAATGAAACTCAAGTATCCCCAGTTGTTCGGGAACAATGCAACCACTACTGAGGCTGAAGCTACTGCGGAATTTCGGGACGAAATTCCAAACCAACGGGGGGAGGATGTGACACCCCAGGAAAACCAGGAAACAACGCAACACAACTAGCTTCCTCAGTAACCACGTGCTAAATTTCGGGACGAAATTTCTTTCAAGTTGGGGATGATGTGACAACTCGAGTTTCCAAGATTTCATCTTCACGTTAATTGTTTAGTTGGTTGCTTTCATGATTTGTTTGCCTTGTAACCATACGTGTTTGATATATGTTGAGACGTTTTGTGATTGTCGAAATTATATATGTTTGGTGATATAACATGTAAATTAAATTATTAAACATTGAATGAGTTCGACGAAACCCCAAGGGTTTCGCCATAAACCGCTTCGACGAAACAGAGGAGAGTTTCGCCATCTTCATCTCGACGAAACCAAGGGTTTCGCCGACCCAGAGTTGCACTGAAGCCCATTAAGGGCCCAGTACGCTGTTTTGGATATAACTAAGTGAAACGATTTCATTTCCTCACACTGTTAGCAAATTAGAAACCCTAGAGCTCTCTCTCTCCCTACTGATGGCGATCTTGTGGTCTCGAAGCCCTTTAAGCCGATCAAGTCAGTATTTCCGTTTATCATGATTAGTGTTTAACCCTTGCATGATTAATTGATTGTTATCATTGCTAACTGTTAATTGAAAACATGATTCATCAATGTTATGTAATGCTTGATCTTATGTTTGGATCCCCTTTGATTGTTGATGAAGATTATTATGATATGTATGAACGAGAATGATACTTGTAAACACTATTCGGTTTATGTGACGGCATAATGTTGAATCTGTTAACGATTAGGGTTTCTTGGTGTTATTGAGTTGAATGGGATGTTGAACGATCGGATAAGTTGATTGATATTGTTGAATCTATGAATTTGTGTTCATGTAATGGCCATTGTATGTGATAGATCGTTTAAGATTAATGCATGGTTCGGTTGTGATTGAATGATTATTGTATGATTTTCGTATGACAACGATCGGCGGTTAGGGTTTCTGGGTAATCATCAGTTACATGACGTAACTGACCTAATGGACGAAACACCGATGTCGACGAAACCAGGGGGTTTCGCCGAGGGTAATCACGATGAAACGGGTGGGTTTTGCCGAAGGGATGCACGACGAAACCTTAGGGTTTCGTCAAGTGGGAGTCATGACGAAACAGGGGGTTTCATCAAGGGTTAAACATGCACAGTCACTCGGTTAGGTCTGATAAGGGTTAACTGGGTTAGTCAGTTGTTGTTAATGAATAAGCATGGGCTGCATGAGCATGTATAACTGTTAAATGCTATGTGTTAGTTATTGCTCGAATATATGTGATGATCATGACTGTTACTTTAACTATGTGATTATCAACTAATTATGCATGTATAAATACTATAGGTTTGGATTGAATTATTTGTGAGCAAGTAGTTATCTTACCGAGCAAACTGAGGTGAGTTCACAATTTCTACAAGGCATGGGATTCCCAAGGGTCGGGAAAGGGTTAAAGAACTAAAACGAAAACTACATATTCTCCTTGGGTAGAATATGTACAGCCATCCTCCATGGGTAGGATGCCAAGATTTAAACCTCGTATATTCTCCTTGAGTAGGATACGTACGTTCGTCCTCCTTGGGTAGGACAACAAGATTAAAAATACTAGACCAAAACTCTATCATAAGTCCCTCATTTTATATCGACTTAATTGCCGAGGCCAATGGCGAGCGGGTCATTAGTTAATAGCGCTATTAGGTTTAACAAACCCCACACCATGCAGGTAGGACGGGCGTGTACTAATGGACTAAGGCAAAGGGTCAATAATGATAGACAATGACTTAGGGCACAACTTACTTTCGTTAGTAGTCAATATGGTACGGTCTGGTAAATCACATGGGAAGCCCCCACTAATAATTGAGAAGGTTTGGGAAACAGGGTTACTGATCAAAACGTGGTGTACAAAACGAACTTACGATTGTTGAAACAAAAGCAATACCTAATCAACCAACTGTGAACTCGCTCAACTTTGTTGTTGACTCGTTGTTGCATGCCTTGCAGGTCGTTAGGTACTCATGGAGCTTGCACGGGGAGGCGTGGTCGTTGTGGGACATGGATTGTCATATACCATGTCAAACATTTGATACATTTGAACTTTTGTTTTGGTTTTAAACATTATGCTTCCGCTGATTTCTTAGACTATGTTTTGTTGGACACCAATTATATTGTGTTTGGGTTTTACATTTATTTATACGCAATGTTCAATATGATTGGTGGCTTGATCCTGGTCAGTCACGCCTCCAAGCGGTGGTACTCCGCATTTGGAAAATTTGGGGGTGTGACAGACGGTTTGCCAGAGTCTTTTAGTTCACGACCGATCCTATCCAGGCACGGTGTGGGGTTGGTGAGACCTAAATAACGCTATCAACTAATAACCCGTTCACCATCTTTTCGGCGGCTAATCGGTATAGTAAGTAGGGACTACGTGATAGAGTTTCGTTTAGTATGCTTTTTGCATCTAATATAAATACTAATTAACTGAGCGTCCCACACAAGGGGAAAAGTGTTTGTATCCCACACAAGGAGATAGCGTTGTTTGTTCTGTTTCCCAACCACCGGGAACGGATGCTTTTAGTAAAAGTTGTGAACTCACCTCGGGTTGCTCGGCAGATAGTTCTTGATTTAGTTTGCTGGTCAACCATGTCCTATTATGGTTACCAGTATAGGTCAGGTTTTGGGTAGAAAAAGTTCACGTATATCCTACACGTATCTAACACATAGCATGCATGTCAAACTATTACATGTAAGCTATTTGGGCCTAACCCAATATATGAACAGTATCAGTAACATATAGTCCAAAACATAACATAACATAAAACTGTGTGGCCCAATTAATTAACAGTCCAACAACTATGTGGTCCAGGTCAGTCGAAACCATGTGGTCTCGACTCAAAACAAGAGATCTCGAGTCACAATCCCGGGATTTCGAGTCGCAACCAGGAGGTCTTGAGCTATTGAGTCAATACTCAAAATCAGGGTTCAGAATCAGGTCTTGAGTCGAAACCAGACAGGTCTTGACTCGAACCAAGCAGGTCTCGAGTCTCCTTATTGTGATGTCTTGTCTCGAGTTGTAACTGGGATGGTTTCGAGTCGCAACCAGGATGTTTTGACTCGCAACCACTGTTTGAAACTTCTAGAATCTTAGCCGGTTCAACATAGACCAATCAAAATTCATTAACATGTTTCTAATATTCGTACACTCCTAAAATTAGATCAAATGCACATTATTTCAAATATTTTCAGGACATTCAACCAGTTCATCAGGTTCATCATTCATCAGAATAGATCTAACATTATATCCTTTTACTAAAACACATCAACACATTCACAGAACTCGTCATAACTGTCACACCCTGACTTTTGCGGAAGCGTATGATGTGTGACTTGTTCAATATCATTGCATTCAATCATAATAAACAACTATATGATCAAACGATGTTCATCCATTCATTAAGTTTAAAATATTACAAACACCAGTCATTTAAGTTTCAAACAACACAACCTTTGACTAAAGTTACAAACCAACAAAAGTGGATGACATCTAACTTGGAATTTACTTCTAGAAACAACACCAGCGCCCAAGATCCAACTTGTTTCCTGAAATACATGTAATTTTGAAAACATCAACAAAAGTTAAGCGAGTTCATGCGTCTTGTATGAGTACTGATAAGCGTGTAAACATTTGAGAGACTCCTTTGAAAACAGGTATGAAAAGCGTCTATGAACAGATCAAATTAATGTTTTTAATTAGAATGTCACTCTACACACACTTAAGGTGAGAGAGAAAATGCTCTCTCTTCTCTCTCATCCTTTCTAGCCGTTAACCTTCAACCCGCCGCCCTAATCCGCCGTCTTCCACCCTATTACATCCGTTCATCATATTTTTTACGGTTCGATTTCTATTCAGGTGTGTTTTTGGAGAAAGTTCTTCTGATTTTTGCGAGAGTATGGGGAGGAAAAACAAAACTCCTCCTCCGAAAGTTTATAATACCAGATCTACAACTAAAGAGGAAGCTGCTGCAATCAAGGAGCAAGTTTCTTCATGGTGGGACAAACTGGTTAGTGGGAATGCAGAAAATTCGGTGAGTACTGTTCAGAAAACTGAGAATGATAAAGTGGAGAACAAAAATGATGATTCTGTGCAGATTTATGAGGATTGTGTGGAAAGCAGATCGATCTCTACTGTTCCAAAGGTTTCGAGTTTGAAATCGTCAGAAAACATGGCGAGTTTCAGTTCTGAAGCTACGGGATCTTCATTCCAAGTTTCAGGAGAAGTTTCGGTAACTTCTTCACCGTCAACAATGGAAAAATCGAAGGATTTAGGTGTTGGATGGTCTCCGTTGATGTCTGTAAAGTCTATAAAAAATCCTTCGATTTTGATTTGGAACAGATCGGGGTCAGAATCTGGTATTCCGGTCAAAACTTCACCGGAATTGGGGCAAACAAAGCTGAAAACTGATGTGGTTTTGACGGAAGGAATGACGAAAATGGAATCGTCGGTTAAAACGGTGCCGGATTCTGTAATGGGGTATTTGTTTGAGCATGGATCCGAAATTCGAGAAGACGATGTCACCCAATCATTGGATGGCAGGGAATGTTCCCTGGCGGCGGCCGATGTTGACGTTCCAGATAGGGTTTCAATTGGGCTTGTAAAGTTGGACCAGGTTGGAGATGGACTACTTTATGTATCTGGGCCTATGGGTATTGATGAAAAAATGGGCCAAACAGAATCAAAACAGAATATGGAAAACTCTGAGGTTAGTGTAAATCATAGTGGGCCTTCACCTCTGGTGGGCCATAGTGGTGCATTTAAAGATAATGAAGGGCCTCATCGTTCTGTTCTAAAAGATGGGAATACGGTTGCTGATGGACCTATTAAAGCTGGGCATGTTGCTGACGGATTAAAGAGCTTATGTTCGGAAGTGGGCCTATGTTCAGATGCGAACATTAAAGAGCCTAATGGAAATTCTCTTTTGAGCCAGCAACATGAACACGTTAGTCTGATAAATCCTTCAAAGTATTTGGATCCAATTAATTATGCTGGGTCTAGTGGACCTGTTGAGGTTGGATGTGAGTCTGGGCCAACACTTAAGGTGGGCCCTGCTGATGAGGCCCGTGACCATGTCCAGATGGATCCACAAAATATTTATACATGCTCTTTACAATTTGGATCATATGAACCCAACAGATTGAGAAAGCCCACTTTCCAATTTGTTTGTGATCCTAATTTGAAGTTTGGGTCGAATGGTATTGATATTGACCCAGTTTTTGGATCTAAATATTGGAACCGAGAATTATTTGCTCAATTAACTAAAGGATTTGAAATTGAGGAGAGTGAAACAAGGTTATTTTATGATGCTCCGGAAGTGGAAAATGGTGAAGTTATTGTCAATTTGAATGGCCATTTTATGACCAAGAGTGTTAAGGCTCACCGTCTACAACTCTATGGTTATTTTGTGGGGGAGAATCTTGCTTTTCAAGTGGTTAAGGAGAACCTTATTAAGATGTGGCATAAATTTGGGTTGAAATCAATTAATAAAAAAAGTGGTGGTTTTTACTTTTTTACATTTGATCATGACGAGGGAATGCTCAAAGTGTCGGAAAGAAAACCTTGGTTAGTAAGAAATGTGCCGTTAGTGTTACAACTTTGGCAACCGGACACCATTCTATCAAAGCCGGATTTGGATAAAGTGCCAATTTGGGTGACAATTAAAGATCTTTCGCTTTGCTTGTGGAATGGGGGTAACATTGGGCAAATTGTAAGTTGTGCTGGCAAGCCTCTTATGTTAGATAAAGCTACACATGAAAGGTGTGAATCAAAGAAGGGACCACTAAGCTATGCTCGAGTACTTGTTGAAGCAAAAGCATCTTATGGCCTTCCTACTCGTGTTAAGGTTCGGTTTCCATCTCTTAATGAATCACCGAGTAAAATTGAATACCTTGAATTGACCTACAAATGGAAACCCCCCATATGTAGAAAATGTCAAGTGTTTGGTCATCTTGAGTCGAATCACGAGATTATTCAAAGTCCGGTTGAAAATTTTAAAAGAGAAGAATAGTATTGATCAACCAGCTTTAAAATCTGTGTTGAAAAAACCTTTGGTTCATGAAGATGGTTTCACGTTGATTAATCGGAAAAAGCCCAAGGTTAAATGGGTTCCTCTTGCAAAAAAAAGATGTTGATAGGCTAGTATATGGGCCAAAATCAGATGGGGCTGGTTCATCAAATACTTCGGGTAATAAGAGGGTCAGGTGATTTAGGGGCTGCGATGAAGCCAGGCCCATGCTTGGCTGGCCCAAACATTTATGGTTTAAAATCTGATCCGGTTCTTATGGAAGTTAAAGGCCCAAAAAATGGAAGCGGGTTTTTTTATGTATCTCGAAATAACTTTGGGCCTCGACTAAGCCCAACGCTTGAAACAAAAAATTCGTTTGACACTCTTCAAAATGAAGAAGATTGTTTCGATACCAAGCACGGATTGTGGGAAAAAGAAATGTTAATGGTCCGGAAATTCTACGAAACAAATACGCAACCTCCGGATGATGTATTTTCTTCATGGTCGGAAAAACTAAGAGCTTACTATTTGATGTTAACAAAGTTTGATCCGGTAAATGAAGCTTTGATTGAAACAAAGGATGAAGATGAGATAGAGGTTGAGTCTGAGACGGATGAATCGGCAAGAGACATCGCTCGAGGAGTTTAGCTTTTATGTCATTTTTTGTTGTTTGATGTATGTTTTTTGTTTGGAGGTTAGCCGTTGGTGAGTTTCATTGGCTTTCCTTTTGTTGTTCTCTCTTTTGGAATTATTAATAAAAGGTTTACCCGGGGGTTTTCCCTCGTTTCCCCAAAAAAATTAATGTTTTCAAGAACATTATTGTATGTGAAGACATACGGAGTACTCATTATGAGTATACTTTTGTCCTTGTCGAATCCCCTCGACTGTGTCGAATTCCATCGACTGTGTCAAATTTACCTTGACTGTGTCAAATTCCCTTGACTATATCAAATCACCTTGATTGTGTCAAATCACCCTTGACCGTTGTCGAATCACCTCGACTGGGACACTAAAGCACTCTAAATGGTCACGTAAGGACCATGTGTGGGGCTCGGCCGTACCCGTTAGATCTAACCTTTGTCCATATATCCTATGAGAGTAATTGGCATTTCAATTTCAATCTATGCTCACATGATCTAATAGTTCATTTCATAACCAAATCATACCATTTGAACATTCGTTACATGTATTCCACCCCCGAGAGTTATAAATCCGAAAACAGTAAAAGAAAATGGGGACATGAAGTCACAAGTTTACGTCCTGCTATCTTGTATGCTCAAAGGTCCTTATATGAGTCGTACAACTACCTACACACGTGCCATGTTTTATTAGACGTTCAGGACGTGTACCGACTCTTTGTATTAGTTGTTCATTAAGACTTGATTTGGAAATTTTGGTATATTTTGAGTTACATCATTGATGTATATTATAATATTCCAAAGTATGTAATTGTTAGTTAAAATAATAATATTTTAACTTAAATTATTTTCATCCATTAAATTGGAATATTGTCAAAATAATATATGTTTGCCTTAGTTTGTGTTGTAATTCTTTTCGTGAATATTTCCCATGTATGGGTATAATTATCCTTGTGTATTTTGCCAAGTATTTGTGGTGTATTCCGGTGTGTATTTATACGTACAAGAATACGTATTTCATTGTATTTATTAAGTATTCATATACTTAATTTTGTATTTATACTTTCCGGAATATTATTTTTAATAAAAAATCACCAACATGAATATATTCTTAAAATATAAATATTTTTAGAAAAACTTGTATAGGAAATTATTTATATTTCCTCCTTGGCAAAAATATTTATATTTTCATATAAACCTCAAAAATAATATATTTTCAAGATTAATTTTGAAAATATATATAAATTCATTTTCACCCCAAGAATAATATATTCTTAGTTTATTTAAGAAAATATATATGTTCTCCAAAAATAATATATTTTCTAGTAATTCAAGAAAACATGTACACTTTCCTTTACTCCAAAAATAATATATTTCCTTCTTGTCAAAATATGATATATTTTTATAAAAATTGTAAAATCATATTTTTGTTCTCTTGGTGTCCAAACTACCGTTTACCAAAATATACTCATGAATTTAATTCCAGAATATTTTTGTAAGTTATATTCCTTGTTCGGTTTCTTCCAATTCTTGGGTATACATTATACATTTATTCGTTGAAATTTTGGTAATATTTTGTATTGTAATTTCTTGGTATTTTGGTGAGTTATATTATTTCAAGTCCTAAAATAATATAACTAATACACATAATATACAAATACTCACACACATGGTGCATCTAAATATATATTTTCCTAAATACATATTAATTCACTTTTATTTATCCAAAAACCAACCTCCAATATTTTGTAATTTTTGTAACAAAAATTATGGCAATCTTTATATGAAAATCCATGGTTAAAATATACTTGTAAATATTTGTTTAAAAATATTTTTCTAAGTATTAAATTTCTAGAAAAAATTTGCCATAGTTTCCTCTTAAAAATGGAGGTTTCCTTGCTTTCAAAGCATATCATTTTCTTTTATAAATCATCACAATCAACAACAAATCAAATAATGCTAACCAAGTGCCATAAATCAAGCATTAATCACTACTTCATGAACTTGAAAATTTATAAAAATTTGTAGTAACTTACTAGTGTATTTAGTAAGCTTAGTTACCCTTTAAAGTGTGGTTATTTATTTAAAAATATCATTCTTGAAGAATTTACATCTTCACAACTTGTAAAGTGATTTTCTAAAAATATTTCTTCTTGAATTTTTCTTGTTATATATATATATATTATTTGATCACCAATTTGTGTGCTAAGTGTATATAGTATGTGTGATACGTGCTAGTGTATTAAGACTTAAAAATACACTAAATACTCAAGAGGAGTATAAATACAAAAATACACATACAACATACATAATTCGGGTGCAAAGTGCAAAACACAAAAGCTTATATTTATTTTTGAGAAAATAATATAAGTAAGACACTTAGTTAAAAATATAAAATATTTTTAACACAAGAATATATACACAAAAGAGAGTGACTGTACTTGTGCGACGCAAGTCTAGTAACTAACGTTAAGAAAACGCGTATAGGTTACGACATTAATTAAGCAAATCCGGTGAAGTTTACGACGCACAGGAACGCAAAGTTGTGAGTTCATGCTCCCCCTTTTCTCTTTAACTATTTTCAGTTTTTATAACTTCGGGGGTGAAATACATGTATAAATGTACAATATTTATAATTGGTATGATATAAATACAAGAAGCACATTGGTGAGAACGAGAACCAAGTGTGACGAAATATAAGAATACAAGAAGTACACTTGGTGAGAACGAGAACCAAGTGTGACGAAATATAAGAATACAAGAAGTACACTTGGTGAGAACGAGAACCAAGTGTGACGAAATATAAGAATATGAGAAGCGCACTTGGTGAGAACGAGAACCAAGTATGAGGCGTTAGGAGAAATGATGCGAGAAATCGTGTCACGAATAGGGTACAGAAGCACCATTAATCAACAATATACCTAGACCGCAGAACAAAAGGTTAGATCTAACGGGTGCCGGGCGGCCACACTCTCGGTGAGGGCGAGAATCGAGTAGTGCTTTTGTGTCTCAGAATATACCAATTAAATGCCTAAGGTTTGGTGACTTCCTATGTCGTGTCACATGTTATTGGCTTTGCAACCCATTAACAATCCTGATACCTACAGGAATACTTTATGTACATAAAATTCATACCATACTAAAACTTGATGAATACTTGAGTACGTGGGGTACTCAAGAAGAATTTGAATTATACATGAGTACGTGGTGTACACATGAAACTGGATTTATATATGAAAACTTGATTTATTCACAAACTATGTTTTCATACAAAGTTTACAAACGTGAAATACAAAACTGCATGAATTCACACCAACATTACGTTGACTTTTTTTTTCCAAAACTCACATGTATTTCAGGTAACTAGGATGGATGTGCGCGTGGTCTTACTCATGCTCGTGGATGTCGCTTGTGTTTATCTTTAAATAAAGTTGTAAACTTTTAAGACAATGTTTTATGCTGTCTAGCGAGGTAAACGCTATCTTATGTTTCAAATTATGGTATTTGAAGTTATTTTCATGAGCATGTAGTATGTTTACTCTTCGTATGTAATGAGAACCTTTCAAGATCATACCTCGTGCTTCCGCCACAGAAAGGGGTGTGACAGATTGGTATCAGAGCTGCGATTGTAGTGAACCAGGATTCCTTCTTGAGTCTAGTCTACAATCTCTAGGATCCATTCACGAAAACAATTTTCAAAGAGTTTTCATTGCATAAAACGTCCCGTGACATCCACTACCTGAAAATGACTACATGAGTCTAGAAAAATCACTACGAGACTTAGGGTGCACGAGAGTAGCACTCGTCTGTGATTGAGAGTTAATTGCAATTATGTGTGATAATAAGCATTTACTAGATGTAGAATGTCACAAGTATACATGACTTTACCTGAAAGCGATGGCCCATCTGAAGGAAGAGATACGAGGAGTTACGTAATTATGGATGCATACATAATTATGGAATTCAGTGCACAGAAATCACAGCAAGTCTTGTCACGTATAGATTCCCTCAGTGCAAGCCTACTAAGTACTCTGCTAGAGTAATAATTGTTTGATGTCACTTATGTGGTATATACCTATGAATATATATACTACTACTGTCTAGTAGGACGATATCAAACAAATGTCTAACCCTGTTGTGTTATGTTCTGTCAGAACATGGCACCTAGGAAAGCTGTTAATGCTCACAATGACGATCAACCTCCTCCTCCCCCACTGCCAAGAACGGCTGAACGCTCTACTGGAAGAAAGGATCTCCGCTGCTATCGCCCAGTACGAGGCAAACATAACTCAAGACAGTGGAGGACCAAGCAACGCTAGGCGTAATGGGAACGGAGATTCATCTGGAGGCAGCGCAGCTCAAGGCTGCACTTTAAAGCAGTTCCTCGACTGCAAGCCGATGAACTATGACGACATAGGAGGTGTAGTAGCATTTGTGCGCTGGACGGAAAAGACGGAAGCTACCATCAGAATGAGCAAGTGTACCGCAGACCACCAAGTCACTTTTGCCACTGTGTTATTCGTCGATGAAGCTCTGACTTGGTGGAACCTGCAAGCCCAAACTTTGGGGGATGATGCCGCTTATGGCTTAACTTGGGAGGAACTGAAGGAAAGAACGAGAGAGAAGTATTGCTCTCGCGCTGAACTCCAAAGGCTGGAAACGGAGTTCTGGCACTTGACCATGGTAGGTGCTGACATTAATGGTTATACTCGAAGGTTCCACGATCTGGCAAGAGTGCTTCCCTACATGGTGACTCCCGAATTCAAGCACGTTGAACGCTACATTTGGGGACTGGCCCCAGAGTTTCATGGCATGGTGACGTTGGCCAAACCACAAACAATCACTGAGGTTGTAACTCTGGCTGTCAGTCTGACTGAAGATTGTGTTCGTATGAAGAAGTTATCACTAAACCCAACAGAGAAGACCGAGACACATGCTGAGTCGTCCGGCGACAAAAAGAGAAAGCATACAAGTTTAAACCAAGCAACTCGTAACAACAAGGGTTTCAGCAAGAAGCGTGACGCTAACCCGTCCTAGGAGGCGAAAACCCATGCAACCAAGGCATACCAAGGCTCCATGCCTAGATGCCAAAAATGTAAGTATCATCATGAAGGAGCTTGTCGCATTCCAAGGTGTGACAAATGTGGTAAATTGGGTCATCAAACAGAAGACTGTTGGGGAAAAGGAAAGAACCGAAATGGAAATGGTGCTGGTAAAAAGAATGGTAACGGGAAAGGGCGGAACCAAGGATGCTTCAAGTGTGGAAGCAATGATCATTTCATAAAGGACTGCCCAGAGGGAAACAATGCTCAGGCTAGAGCATTTGTGATTGGAGCAAAGAACGCACGCGAGGACCCTAACGTGGTCACCGGTACGTTTCTCATTAACAATCACTTTGCATCCATATTATTTGACACTGGCGCCGATTATAGCTTCATGTCTATGGAACTTAAACGCATACTTGGAATAGAATCTAGTAGATTAGAAATTCCTTACTCCATAGAACTAGCCAATGGAAAACTCGTTGAATCGGGCGAAGTTGTTAGAGGCTACACACTAGCACTTGGTGAACGAAGATTTAGCATAGACCTCCTACCTATTCAATTGGGTAGCTTCGATGTAGTAGTCGGGATGGACTGGTTGTCCAAGAACAAAGCTGAAGTTATTTTTCATGAGAAAATCATTCGCATCCCTTTAACGAATGGTTAAACTCTCATCGTGCATGGAGAAAAACGAGACGCACCCCTTCGAATCATCAGTTGCATGAAGGCACGGAAGTGCTTAAAGAAAGGATGTGTCGCTTTCCTAGCACACGTTATAGACAAGAAGGCTGTGGAGCCAAAACTCGAAGACATTCCTGTGGTGAAGGAATTTCCTGATGTGTTCCCTGAAGATCTACCAGGACTACCTCCGCAACGACAAGTCTAATTTCACATAGACTTGGTTCCAGGAGCCGCTCCTGTAGCCAAGGCTCCCTATCGGCTTGCACCATCCGAAATGCAGGAATTATCTACACAACTCCAGGAGTTGTTGGATAAAGGATTTATAAGGCCAAGCTTCTCACCCTGGGGAGCTCCAGTATTATTCGTAAAGAAGAAGGATGGAACATTGCGGATGTGTATCGATTACAGGGAACTGAACAAGCTCACTACCAAGAATCGGTACCCGCTACCAAGGATTGATGACTTATTTGATCAACTGCATGGATCAAGCTACTATTCCAAGATCGACCTTCGATCTGGATACCATCAGCTGAGAATCCAAGAGGAAAGCGTACCAAAGACTGCATTCAGAACGTGATATGGGCACTACGAATTTCTTGTGATGTCGTTTGGGCTGACGAATGCACCAGCGGTCTTTATGGATCTGATCAACCGCGTATGCAAACCATATCTCGATAAATTCATGATTGTATTTATCGATGATATCCTGATTTACTCGCGAACGAAAGAAGAGCACGAGCAACATCTCAGAACTATCTTGGAACTACTGAAGAAAGAGAAGCTTTATGCAAAGTTCTCGAAATGCGAATTCTGGATTCGCGAAGTACAATTTCTTGGTCACGTTGTGAATGAGAAGGGCATTCATGTAGACCCATCCAAGATAGTAGCAATAAATAACTGGGAAGCTCCCAAAACCCCAACTGAAGTTCTTCAATTTTTGGGCTTAGCGGGCTATTACCGACGTTTCATCGAGAACTTCTCAAAGATAGCTCAACCGCTAACGACCCTTACGCAGAAAGACAAGAAATACGACTGGGGTCACAAACAAGAGGAATCCTTCCAGCTACTTAAAAACAAGCTCTGCAATGCACCAATACTATCATTACCCGAAGGCACTGAAGACTTCGTGGTATACTTCGACGCCTCACGACAAGGCTTGGGTTACGTGCTCATGCAACGCCAAAAAGTCATCGCTTACGCTTCGAGACAATTGAAGGTGCATGAAAGAAACTATACCACTCACGACTTGGAACTAGGTGTGGTGGTATTCGCCTTGAAGATATGGCGACACTATTTATATGGTACTCGATGTACAATTTTCACAGATCATAAAAGCTTACAACACATATTTGATCAGAAGGAATTGAATATGCGCCAGCGACGTTGGGTCGAGCTGCTAAATGATTACGACTGTGAGATCAAGTACCATCCTGGGAAGGCAAACGTTGTAGCGGACGCGTTGAGCCGAAAAGAAAGGGTTAAGACCCTAAGGGTTCGAGCGTTAGAAATGACCATTCGAACGAACCTCACTGCACGCATTCGAGATGCACAACAAGAAGCTCTTAAAGGAGAGAACCGTAAAGCTGAATACCTACGGGGTATGCTGAAATACATGGTGCCAAACGAAGAGGGAGCCTTATACTTCAAGAAGCGTATTTGGGTTCCACTCTATGGTGGCATACGAGAAGTCATTCTTAATGAAGCCCACAAATCGAGATATTCGATCCATCCAGGATCGGACAAAACGTATCAAGACTTGAAAGAATACTATTGGTGGCCGAGACTCAAAAGCGACGTTGCTGTTTATGTTGGAAAATGCCTAACATGTGCCAAGGTTAAGGCAGAGTATCAGAAACCGTCCGGCCTACTACAACAACCAGAGATTCCCGTGTGGAAGTGGGAACAAATCTCGATGGACATCATAACGAAATTACCCAGGACCCCGAGAGGGCACGATATGATATGGGTAATAGTTGATCGATTAACGAAGTCTACGCACTTCCTACCGATCCGAGAAAAAGACAGCACTGGAAAGCTTGCAGAGATATACTTAAGCGAAATTGTGGCACGACATGGAGTGCCAACCTCAATTATTTTAGACAGAGATGGACGCTTTGTCTCAAGAATCTGGCAATCATTTCAGGAAGCCTTTGGATCTCAGTTAGATCTAAGCACGGCATTCCATCCACAAACAGACGGCCAGAGCGAACGGACTATACAAACGTTAGAAGATATGCTTCGCGCATGTGTCATGGATCTAGGCGGCAGCTGGGATACTCATCTACCTTTAGTTGAGTTTTCCTACAATAACAGTTATCATACGAGCATAAAAGCCGCGCCGTTCGAAGCTCTGTATGGCCGCAAATGCCGATCGCCCTTTTGTTGGGCAGACACTGGAGATAAACGTATGGTTGGTCCTGAACTTGTACAAGAGACAACCGACAAGATTGCGCAGATCCGAGAGCGCATTAAGGCAGCTCGAGATCGACAAAAGAGCTACGCTGATCCGAAAAGAAAATCAGTAGAATTCAAGGTGGGAGTCAAAGTGTTGTTAAAAGTCTCACCATGGAAAGGCGTAGTCAGATTTGGAAAGAGTGGAAAGCTGAATCCACGATACATCGGACCATTCAGAATATTGAAAAGAATTGGTACCGTGGCATACAAGTTGGAGTTACCGGAAGAACTTAATGGAATACATGATACGTTTCATGTATCCAACCTGAAGAAGAGTCCAACACAAGAAAACGTGATCATCCCTGTCACACCCCGACCGCGTAAAACAACAAATCGCGGCGGAAACATCGGGGCGTGTTGTAACAGAATTAATGTTTCACAACCAGGGAAATTAAAGTTTCGTTTTATTCAAAATAAGTATTACAATGTCTAAACAAACATGAAAATACAACATAATTAACTAGTCTGCATCTTTTATTGTCACTAAGGCCCATGTCCGCCTAAGTGTATCTTGATCAATCCTATGCTTCATTTCCTGAAAAACACATGTGAAAATATGGTACGTCAGCATAAAAATGCCGGTGAGATACATAGGTTTTGTGAAAATAAGATTCATGACTTCTGTTTAAGAAAATGTTTAGTCATGAACCTTGTAATTTGCTTTGTCTTTGTAAATCATTTGAAAAAAAAACATAAGTTCAGATGATACATATAAATAAGTGAATAATGCATGGTTAAATGAATAGCCATGTAAAAATGAGTTTGTATAAGTTAAGTTGTTTGTAAATCAATGTCTTGTGAAAAATATGTTATTTGCATAAAATGTTCTATGTCTCAAACTGAAATGATTCAAATAACGCTACGACATGTAATACCATACAAACACTTATATATAGGAAGTACCAGCGGCGTATCCACCATGCTTGTATCATATTACACCCGTATCGTTACTTAATCACTTAATCAAACCAAACCAACAATGTAAATTGTCCATGTATAAATGAATTTGCCAAATGTATTGAATAATATGTCAAAATGCATGATCAATGTAAATCATGTAATGTGTAACCTAAATGATATGTATGGCTAGTGAAAACGCATCAACTAAACCATAGGTGAAATGCACAAAAACAAAGTATTGAAGTAAAACTGTGTTTAAATCAATATTATGTCTTGTGTAAATGCATGATCAATGTCAATCATGTTAAAATGTCTATGTCTAAATGTCATGTATGGCTAGCGAAATGTCTCAACTAAACCATATGCACAAAAGCAAAGTATTGAAGTAAAACTGTGTTTAAATCAATATTATGTCTTGTGTAAATGCATGATCAAGGTCAATCATGTTAAAATGTCTATGTCTAAATGTCATGTATGGCTAGCGAAATGTCTCAACTAAACCATATGCACAAAAGCAAAGTATTGAAGTAAAACTGTGTTTAAATCAATATTATGTCTTGTGTAAATGCATGATCAAGGTCAATCATGTTAAAATGTCTATGTCTAAATGTCATGTATGGCTAGCGAAATGTCTCAACTAAACCATATGCACAAAAGCAAAGTATTGAAGTAAAACTGTGTTTAAATCAATATTATGTCTTGTGTAAATGCATGATCAAGGTCAATCATGTTAAAATGTCTATGTCTAAATGTCATGTATGGCTAGTGAAATGTCTCAACTAAACCATATGCACAAAAGCAAAGTATTGAAGTAAAACTGTGTTTAAATCAATATTATGTCTTGTGTAAATGCATGCTGTACTGATAATGAACATTTATGCGGTGTTGTTCCAATGCATACATCCAAGCCTTGCGACTGAGGTGATAAACCCTTAAACAAATTAAAGGTCTATCTGAGTAAATATCATCGAATTCGGTCATTCCTTTACTGTCCCCTTTCCCTGGGATGTCCGGAACGGGAGTTGTCAATTCCTATGGTACCACTACCTACTAACGAACGGCGTAGCTAATGTTAATGAATGTATTGTCCCATTTAACAAACCAAATGTCATACCAAAATGTAAGCATGTGATGAAATGAATCTGTACTAAGTATGCAACAAATGAACATACATAGCATGTGATGTGATGTGATGTAAAACAATGTACTAAGTATGAACTAAATGAACATACATAGCATAAAAATGTCATGTAAAACGATGTACTAAGTATGCACGCTATATACATACATAGCATAAAATGTCATGTAAAACGATGAAATCATGTACTATAAATGTACTAATAAACATAGCAAGTATATGATGTGAAAACATGGAAAGCATGAAAGTAACAAGTAGGCACATGTGTTCCACCCCAAAACAGTTTGGAAAACAGTAAAAGAGGGGTCTATGTACTCACTTGAGATTGCTCAGAAGTCCTAGGATAACCACCAAGCAATGCTAGAGATCGCGGAATATCAAACGGCACCTAATATAGGTAACTACATTAATAAACCGGACCTAAATCGGAAGACTGGGTAGCATGAGGGTTTGTAAACCAAATGAGTGTAGGAACTCATGTGATATGGTTAATCAAAGCCTACATACTAAATGAAACTTAACCTAAGTGTCTACGACCCATTACGACCCGTTTAGGTAGCTTATGCTACTTTAACGCGTCGTGCGCGTGAAACGCGTTCGGACCGCCTAACTAGCCCTATGACAAGTGTTATATGCCTAAACATATTACATAATCAGTTATGTGACAAAGGTTTAGGTTACATATGCTTAATTACCAATTATACATGTAAAGGGTATTCTGGTAATTTACCTAAGGCATATAAACTACCTATCATACAACTACTTAAACGATGTGACCATAAGGTATAACCTCGGAAGGTTATTCCCTATATACTATGGTCACCTAATGTATTTGGTCCGATCCTAATGATCGACCAAATGGGTCGAGTTCGAAGGTATAGGCGATTTATTAGATCGCCTACCCTACGACTCTAGACAACGTGGTAATCAGTGGGCATAGTCCCAAGGGACTATGACCAACGTGATTACACTCACGTTGCGAAGTTCAAACGAACTTCGCATTGACCATTACTGGTCAACGCTGAAAGTCAAACAAAGTTTGACTTTCTGACTCGAAAAGCAGTAAAATAAGGAAAAGAACGAAAGAATACTAACCCAGGGTCCCCGAATGCTAATCCCGACTCGAGAACTCAGGTATGAAACAATGGTTTCAACTTAGAGCTCTCAAAATCAGAATTCTTGTGAGAAAATGCAATGGGGGTGGATGGGTATATATAGTTTTCGGGTAACCGTTAGGATCGTTTCATGGAAAACGTGCCATGATCCAACCCGTACACTTGTCGGAACCTTATGGAAGCTCAAAATGGTTCTTATCATCATGACAAGGCAATTGGGAACATGTGGTGGAGGTTAAATCTGCTGAAAACAGGCTGTCTTAAACATTGCACCTGGTCAGAAGACCCCCTGCGCATCGTAGCCAAAAAGTGGCTACGCATCGTAGGGGTGAAGTTTGGCAGAAAGTCAGTTTTGGTCCCTGAACTGTATTTAGGCCATTTTTGACACGTTTAAGGCCCGTTAACCACATTTCAAAGCTCTAAAATGAAGTTAAAGTATAGGGAACTTAAAACATGCTCAAAAATATCTCGGATGTCGGTTCGTTTGGCCGTACGAACGCGATGTTCGGTTAATTACGACGGAATGCGCATAAGCGCGAAAAACGATCCAAATGACGCGACGAATGGATTTTTCTTATGGCGAACACTAAAATATAATATAGTCATGTTCACATAAATTTTTGGATGTCCGGATGTATTCGGAACGTAAGTTATGCGCGAAAATGCAAACTTGTGCACTTTTTGACGCTTTTAGTCCCTGAACGACACAAAAGTTTATTTTAACACACCTAACACCTCAAAGCCTATTTCTAAGCTATGTAAAGTATATTTATGGTATGTTTAACTTATGGTCATGTCCCGGAAGGTCTGTTACAGTTCAAATTGGCATACTTTCGCAGTTTGTCAACTTTAGTCCCTGTAAGCGATTTAACTTTGATTTCACCACACCAAACCTTCCAAAACTTATACCTAAGTTATGTAAAGGTTATTTAAGGTATGTTAAGCCTATTTCACTATTCCGGAGTGTTTGTTGCATTAAACTGGTTATATTTACGCATTGGTGCGCGTATAACCTTCCAGAAAGCGATTTAGAGTTTGAAATCGAATAAGAATCGATATGTGCAAATGATACACATATTAATACAAATCCAAAGTATGAAATACAATATTTCATTGGTTCGGTATTTGTTTGATGGCCGTGGAGGCACAGGTGTTACAATCCCGATGGATGAAGTGCATGTTGATGAAGCCCTCCGATTTACAGAACAACCCGTTGAGGTTACCGACTGGAAAGTCAACAAGACCAGGAGGAGCAGCGTAAAACTTGTCAAAGTACGTTGGAGCTCTAAGCACGGACCCGAGTACACATGGGAACGTGAAGACCAGTTCAAGGAAAAGTATCCCCACCTATTCAAGAAGACTCCAGCGAGAGTTAGTTCAGCCTGAATTTCAGGACGAAATTCTTTTAACGGTGGGAGACTGTGACAACTGGCACCAAACCGGTAATTTTCGTACACTTTAATTATTATTTATTGACTGCAATTATGTGCTTAATTGTCAACAATGTCTGAACACATGATTAAACAAGTGAATTCATGCACGTTGTATACTACAAAATATTGCTTTATGCATAAACGAGAGCGTTGCGTAAAAAATAATAGTAAACTCACCGGTAAGACACACTGTGTCAACAGAACTGCAGAAAGCAGTCAGACAATAAAATTGGATCCTAGGTGTAGGTCCGACAACAAGAATGTATTAAAACCCAAGAGTACATACAAGGGTTTAATATATATGCAATACGAAAGCAAAAATAAGCACTAAAAAGCACCCGAAATGCACTTTAAGTACAGAATTTATATAATTCAGCAATAAATCAGCATTTAAACATATGAATTTTATGCAGAAACGTCGTTTTATCATCCAGAATATTTTCCTAAGTGTTGGGAATTGAAAGGGTACAAGAAGGGTACTTAAAAGACACTAAAAAGTGTGATTCACTTTAACGAACCAGTGTCTAACCGAACAACCGGATGTTACCCGGAACACCAAAATAATGCTAGAAGCATTGTTTTTATCTTTCTAAGGTAGTTAGGGTCCCCGAACACCCTAACACACTATATATTATACAATACACCTAACATCCTAACTAAATGTCATTAGAACCTAACTAAATCATGCAACTTACACTTAGAATGTTTCACTTAGCCCCCCCATATGTTGGACGGTTGGGAGACCATATCCCCACATGGGATCTTTAGTTCATATTTTATTAGACTTGTCATGTACTAGTGAAACATTGGACCTATTGGACAACACTATGTTGGAAACACTCTTTATAACCCACTAGATCTACCCATCATACTCATCACCTCCATCATTCAACAAAACACCTCCTCTTTCTCTCCCTTGGCTACGGCTTCAAGCCACCACCACACCATCCCTATTATCAATCATCATACAAGCTTTCCAAGGTTATCTTGAGGTGTAAGAAGGTCACTAACAAAGCTCGGTGCAAGCGGATCTTGAAGGACCTTCTCCATTTGCTTTTAACCACCACATTTATACTCTTGAACTTTGTTAGTCCCCTATTCGTATGGATCTTTCACAGAATTGTCTTTCCAATCAAGAGTGCGGAATCCTCTTGATCAGAATATCACAGAAACAAGTAGAAAACAGAAATCAGCAATCACTTTCAAACCGGATCTTTATTGATTATCTATCAAACTGATTACAATCAATCAAGATCCCTAACCAACTAACAATTTCGTCCAAACCCTAAAGCTCTCACGAAAATTGCTCTCAAACAATGTTCTGGCTGATTTGCTGATTAACCTAAACCCTAAAGCCTAACCTTGTTTATATAACACAAGGTTTGCTACTCGGGCCAAGGTTAAACATCATGGACTGCGAATTGGACAGGCCCAATTCGTTTCCCACATCCCCATAAGTATGGGTTTAGTTAGCCCAAACATTACAACTAACTATTACAAAGCTAAACCCGCTAACTGTTTATCTTTTAACTAATTACAAGATATCCAAAGACCAAATCTAAGCTGTTGTCACAAACATGCACCAACAAACTCCCCCTTGACAATAGCTTCATAAAATAACTTTGTCTTCAGTCGTCTTGCAATCTTCATGTAGTCTTGCACTGTCTTTGGTCTTTGGATAGCTCCAGCTTCAATAGCTTCTGTCAGCAACAGACTCCCCCTAAGCTGATGCATCCAATCACCAAATCTTTAAAAACTTTAGCGTTTGAGTAAACTCCAGTTCAGCATTTGAATAGCAATCTTCAAACTCTTCAACTTTGTCTGCAATATAGAAAGGAGGTTCTACCATGCATCCAATCAAACTCTCATCTTCACAGCAACTTCTCAGCAACATACTGCTTCAATCTGTTTACTATAAAACAAACATCTCGAGAAACCATAAGAATTTTTCAACATAAGTTAAACAAATTATTATTATTCAAGAGATTGTTAAACTGTATCACAGATTAAGCATTCTCAACTTCATCACAAACACGCAAAACTTTTTAATCACACACTATAACCCGCATGATTTAAAATTTTGAACTCACTTTCTAACACCGTCTCCCCCTATTAGTAACAATTCCTCCAAGAATAACAGTTTTCCGTACGTTAAGAATTTTAAACAGAAAAAGACACTATTTTTGTATTTTTGTATTTTCTGAAAGCAAATAAATCACAAAAGCAATAAACACTCTATTTTTGTGAGAATCACTGGTAAGAAGATCATATCAGCACAATCAAACTGTTTCACACTATTAGATAATCCTTTATTTAATTTTGCGTGAAAAGCAATCCAAGACGATTACCAGTATGTTTGTCCTCTTAAACAAAATGCATGAACATTTCAAGTACCATTACCATATGATACATTAAGGTAATTTTATTCTGATATACTAGTGTGTCCCACTTCAGGATATACCCCCACGATCAAGGTATGCACAAAGATTCATCGTAGTAGGTGAGTATACTGAATTCATTCTTTAAGATATCCTGACAGTGTTTAGGTCTGCATATAATCTGTTTTATCATGTTTTAATTGCTTAACAATGAACACCCAAATAAATAGTAATCAAATCCTGGAAATATAAACAACACACTCTATCATGCAAGTATCTTCCCTACCACATATTTCACAAGTCCAATCCAGATTTCTGAAATCTTAACTGGGAATAGGTTGAGAAGAGAACAGAATAGATCTTTAGGAGAGATGGTATAATATACAGATCAAATGAGGTTTTCTCAGTTTGATATAGGTTTATTGGGTTTCATTTGGGCACTAGAGGGCCTCTTTCGGGTGTATTAGATCTATAGCGCGACAACGTACAGCTAGGTCAGCATGTATCTGGATGCAGCAGAAGCTGTCGTTGCCTAGCACCTCCAGGTCAGCATATATCTGGATGCAGCAGAGGAGGTACACGATTTTTTCAGAGAAGATTTCAGAATCAGATCAAAATTGTGTGTATCGGGACAACATACAGACATTCAAATAGAAATGTGCTAATTCCAAATGACTTTCTTTCCTGGGGTCATGTACAATTCTAGTTCTGAACAGACAGACAGTCAAGATATCCCTAGATGAAATAACAGCATAAAGACCCAAAACTTCAGATTTTGGCAATCTATCAACGCAAGATTTAAGGTCATTAAACCATACACCACTGATGTGTTCCCCACTCATACACAGTTCATTTAAGTTTATATCACATTGGTAAGTTGATTATTTCATGCATTTTGCCTACTGGTACATCATATAATGAAGCTGCTATCACACTTAAGCAAGTTAATTTCAGTTTCAGTGTGACAGTCTAACTTGCCAATGTACTATCATTTCTTCTTTTTCACACAGTGATAACTCATTTTTGTTTTTCTATTTTTTTTTTATGTTTTTAATTTTTCAATTTTTTTATTTTTGATTTTTTAAGAAAAGCAAGAAACTATTTACAAAAATTCTTATGAAAAACCAGTTATTCAGGATTCCTCATCCCGTTGAGTTCGACTAAGTGTTCAAAGCGAGCCCTGTCAAAAGCTTTGGTATAAAGATCTGCCAGGTTATCTTCTGTGTCGACTCGATGTAATTCAATTAGTCGTTTTTCAGCACAATCCCGTATAAAATGATGACGTATGTCAATATGTTTTGTGCGACTGTGTTTCACGGGATTATTAGTTATAGAAATTGTGGCATTATTGTCTATCATAATAGGAGTACGAGTGAAATCCAAACCGTAATCGCGCATCTGCTGTTGTATCCAGAGAACCTGAGAGCAGCAGCTACCCGCAGCAATATATTCAGCTTCACACGTAGATGTAGACACACAGGATTGCTTCTTGCATTGCCAAGACACGATCCTGCCTCCCAAGAACTGACAACCACCTGTTGTAGACTTTCTGTTCGACTTGCATCCTCCAAAGTCTGAGTCAGTGTAAGCGACAAAATTCAGATCACTATCAGCTGGATACCACAACCCAAGTTTAGGTTTCCCCTTCAAGTAACGAAGAATCCGCTTCACTGCTTTCATATGTGACTCTTTTGGATTTGCCTGATATCTAGCACACAAGCATACGGCAAACATGATGTCTGGTCTTGAAGCAGTCAAGTACATTAGAGAACTAATCATTGCCCTGTATTGAGTAGGATCAACGTCTTCAGTACTTTCGTAATCTGGGCCAAGATTGTGATTTTCGCAAATGGGTGTGTTGAAAGTAGAGCAATCATTCATTTTGAACCGACTCAAAATGTCATACACATACTTTGTTTGATGAATAAACATCCCATCCTCCTTCTGTTCAACTTGTAATCCCAGAAAGTAAGACAGCTCACCCATAGCGCTCATTTCGAACTTACTCTTCATCACCTGCTCAAACTCTTTACACATGCTCTCATCTGATGACCCAAAGATGATGTCATCCACGTACACCTGTACTAGCAGAAAATCTTCCTTCTTTCTCTTGATGAACAGTGTACTGTCAATCTGACCTCTTTCAAAACCATTCTTGATCAGATGTGTAGACAGTGTCTCGTACCACGCCCTGGGAGCTTGATGTAACCCATACAAAGCCTTATCAAGTTTGTACACTCGATCTGGATAATCTGGATCAACGAACCCATCTGGTTGTGAGACATACACCACTTCGTGGACTTTCCCATAAAGAAATGCACTCTTCACGTCTAGTTGGTAAACTTTAAAGCCCTTGAATGTTGCGAAAGCTAGAAACAAACGAATTGCCTCCAACCTTGCCACTGGTGCAAACACTTCATTGTAATCAATCCCTTCTTGCTGATTGAAACCTTTTACCACCAATCGAGCCTTGTTTCGCGTCACTATCCCTCTGTCATCCTTCTTGCACTTAAACACCCATTTAGTACCTATCTCTCTCTCACCTTTAGGAAGGTCAACCAACTCCCAAACCTTCAACTTAGCAAACTGGGCCAATTCCTCTTGCATAGCTTCAACCCATGAATTGTCTTTAAGAGCCATATGAATGTTCTTCGGCTCCTCTTGGGAAATAAAGCAACTATACAAGCATTCGTTCACAATCCCAGTCTTCTCAATCGACACAAATAAACCAGAATTCGCTGCTATGCTTCTTCTCGTTTGAACACCTGCAGTAGGATCTCCAAGTATCATATCAACTGGATGATCTTTATTTGCTCGTGTAGAAGCAACCGCATCGACTTCAAGATTTTCACCCAGGTTTGATCCAACCTCCCCCTGAATGTTCTGATCTGCAAATGGATTAATGAAATCCTCCCCCTCAATGGGTTCAGAGTCACTATCACTCGAATCAGGATCAGCAGCACCATGGGAAGTTTCCGCAGCATCTGTCATATCAACATTCGATCTAGGCATGAACTCGCCTTCATCGTCTCCACTAATCATTGTTTGAATCAACTGAGAATCATCTGCATTTGGAAACTCAGGAATATTAAATGACTTAAAAGTGCTTTCATAATCATATAATACAGCTGGACCACTCGTTGATTGTTGAGGTTTGTATGAAGTAATTTCCACATTATAAACAACCTCAATTTTACCAGTTTTTAGATTAAAAACCCTTTTATTCGGTGCGCCAGGTACATAACCTAGAAAGTAGCCTTCGTCAGCCACCTCACCGAATTTTTGTTTATCTTTATTACGCACAATGGTGCAGGGTAATCCAAATGGTTCAAAACCTTCTAAGTTTGGTTTCTTGTTAAACATTAATTCATGACAAGTTTTATTAAAACGTTTAACAGTCAAAACTTTGTTTAGGACGTAGCAAGCTGTATTCACAGCTTCTCCCCAGAAAAGAACTGGTAGCTTTGAATCTGAAAGCATCGTCCTAGCGGCTTCAATCAACGTCCTGTTTTTCCTCTCAGCAACTCCATTTTGTTGAGGTGTATAAGGAGCAGAATATTGATGTTCAATTCCTTTTCGAAGACAGTAGAGATCCAGAACTCGATTCTTGAACTCCGTGCCATTATCACTCCTTATCCTCTTGATCTTTGCATCATGGACGTTTTCCAATTTCGTAAAAAGATCTATCAGCATCTCCGCCGTCTCATCTTTTGTACCTAAAAAGAAAACCCATGAATAACGTGAATAATCATCAGTGACAACTAAACAATAGTACTTTCCACCTATGCTCCTTACGTTCACTGGACCGAATAAATCCATGTGAAGTAATTCATAAGGGGCATCTATGGAATTTACTGTTTTAGATTTGTGAGGTTTCTTATGTTGTTTTCCCTTTTGACATGGAAGACATTTATCTTCCACGTGAAACCTCTGCATTGGAACCCCTTTCACTAGCTCATTTTTAACAAGGTAATTCATTTTTCGATAGTGAATATGGGCCATGCGTCTGTGCCACAACATCGATTCAGCTTCAGATGCTTTTGATAGTAAACACGCCACTACAGCAGTCGTATCCTTAGCACCCATGTCCATGACATAAGTGTCATTTCTCCTTGGCGCTCGCATCACTATCCAATCATCCGGAATCTGCAAACCTGGTTTCAACACTAATGCTTCATTCTTGGTAAAATGGACCGAGTGACCCTTGTCGCAGACTTGTGACACGCTCATCAGATTATGTTTAAGCTGCTCCACATAGTTCACTTTGTCTAGTGTGATCTTCCCATTGGTCACCTTTCCTCTTCCTGTAATTCTACCACCTTTAGCACCCGCAAAATTCACTTTTCCACCATCATAATCTTCAAATTCAGTCAACAATCTCGCATCCCCCGTCATGTGCCTGGAGCAGCCACTATCAACATACCACAAGTTGATAATCCTCCTTAGCAGCTCCTGCACACACCAACCAAAAATTAGTTAGATTGGGGGACCCAAGCCTTAATGGTCTTGGGTCGTCCAAATTCACCAACTACTCGAACATCCATCCAATATCCATTACTCCTAACTGGAGTCTTGGATCTTAGACCCGTTGATGGAATTTGATTTTGATTTCCACTAGGTCTTTGGTCCTGAGGGTTCCTATACGTGTTTGGACTATTTGACCTTTGGAAATTTTGATTTGGGTATCTTGAATTTTGATTCCAAGAAGCATTATTGTTGTAATTTCTAAAGCCATTGTTATAAAAAGGTCGACCACCATTATTTTGGTATCGATTTTGATATTGACTTTGACTTCTGAAATTATTAGCATTATAATTGTTCATTCTTGGTGAACTGCTTCTAGGTCTCTCAAATCTGCCTGGTGGAGATCTAGGCTGAAACCTTGGTTGATTTCTTTGAAAACGAGGAACTTGTGGAGTTCCTTTTTCAGCCTTATCTTCACCAACAGCAACATTCTCTGGTTGCTTAGCAGCAGATTTCTTTGGAGAATTTGCAACTTTCTCCTGTTTATCACCACTCTTCTCTGGTGACTTCTCTCTCTTCTCCTCACTCACTTGTGCTTCACTCTTTTTGTTTGGACAGCAGCTAGCTACATGTCCCTTGGTGTGACATTTGAAGCACGATTTCTTTTTCGAAGACTTCTTTTCTGAAGCCTTTGAACTAGATTCAGGTTTTTCTTCTGATGATGCCTTAGAAGGATTTGGTTCAGTTTGCTTTGTTTCAGAATTTTCTATGTTCTTGTTTTTAGCAAACTCTAGGTTAGATTCATTTTCAATAACAGCTGTTTCGTTTTTCATGTCACTTCCTTGAACAAAATTAACCTTTTTAACAAAAGTTGGATTGTTATTTTTAGGATGTGATGTGTTCTTTTTCAAAACAGGTTTGCTGTTATTATCCTTCTTAGCATCAGCACTCACAAACACATTTCCTTGACTTGATGTGGAACTACTTGGTGATGTTGACCCAAAGTCCATGAGATCATCTTCATCAGGCAAGAAAGAATAGTCATGACTAACAGGGGGTGGAACTTCATTGAAACCATGAAATCCCACACTTGTTTTGTCATTACTTTTCTTCAAGCCACCCATCATATGTTTCATAACAAAAGTAGAGTCCCTGAATTGACCTAATTTCTTTTCAAGTTCAACAATTTTGAGTTGTGCATCTGACAACTCTTTGCATTTTTCAGAAATCTCTTTTGTTTTTTCTGCCATCATTTCATGAGCTAAGTCTATCACTTGAAGTTTTTCATTTAATTTGCAGGTTACAGCTTCAATTTTAGTTTCATAACCTTTTATCTTCTTCAAGTATGATGATTCATTTCTTTTAGCAAAAAAGTTTGCTTCTTTTATGGTAGACATCTCGCCCACCAGACTTTGGTTTTGTGTGGACAACCTGTCAACTTCACCCTGTAATTCACGACATTTTAAACACACAGAATTAGACTTTACCTCTCCTGTTTGTTTATCAAGGTTGGCCATGAGAGCTGCAAGCTGATCTTTCACTCTTTTGTATTCAGCTTCCTTTTCTTCAGCTTCTCGTTCCTGGTCAGACTTTTGCTTTTTCTCCTCAGCATCTGATGTCTGATCAGCCTTCTTTTCTTCAGCTTTACTCTCTGCCTTCACCTCAGCCTCATCATTCAGTTTTGCTTCAGCACCTTCCACAGTATCTTCACCATCATCAATTGGAGTTATCTCTGCCATGAATGCCTGTGTGACATTGTCATCTTTTTCCAAGTGAATACTCCAGTCATATGAACCTTCTCTAGCAGTAGAGATCAGCGCTCTTGAGTTAGAGTTGTTTGTTGCATTCCTATTGTTTGAACTCTGACTCGAAGTCTCCTGCTTTTGTTTTTGACATTCCCTAGCAAAATGCCCATAACTTTGACAGTTGAAGCATCTCACTTTGGTCTTGTCGAAACCAACAGTCTTCCCTATAAACTTCCTTCCTGTTCGGTTCATAAATCTCTTCACTCTTCTAGTAATCATGGCCATTTGCCACTGCAAATCCATATCTTCAAGATCATCAGGGTCAAACTGATCATAATCTTCATCCAAAGTAGCAGGATCAGATATCTTCCCCTGAATGTAGTTCTCATAGGAAGCAACAAAAGAAGCAAGTAAAGCCAGATGCTCTTCAGCAGACTTCACACTCATTGGCATTGACTTAACAACACTACTCTGCTTAGAAGCTGATGTTCTCTTGGCTCCTGTTGATCCTCCTGCAGCAGCTACAAAACACACATCACCATCTTCATTCTCACACGAAAGAAACGCAGTAGCAGAGTCGCTAGAAGCGTTGTGAGATGAAGAAGATGCAAGCCCATTGTAAATCGTTGGATCTTGAACCTGATCATATCCAGTGTCTTTCTTCTTCATACTGAGCTCATAAGCTCTCAGCTTTCCAACCACTTCCTCAAGTTCCTTTGTCTCATAATCAGCCTCTCCCTTAATCATGAGAGTGTAGATATCCCACTTGGTAGGTAAGGCATCGAGCAGCTTGTCATTCTTTTCTACATCAGAATAGCACTCGATCTCATAATTATCCATTTCCGACATCAGATGGTAGTATCGAGTGATGATGTCCTCAAGTGACTCATGTTTCATGAACTTGAAAACAGCAAACTGCTTCTTCAGTAGATCAACTTTGTTTTTCTTAACATCTTCATTTCCAGCATAACTTTGTCTTCAGTCGTCTTGCAATCTTCATGTAGTCTTGCACTGTCTTTGGTCTTTGGATAGCTTCAGCTTCAATAGCTTCTGTCAGCAACAGACTCCCCCTAAGCTGATGCATCCAATCACCAAATCTTCAAAAACTTTAGCGTTTGAGTAAACTCCAGTTCAGCATTTGAATAGCAATCTTCAAACTCTTCAACTTTGTCTGCAATATAGAAAGGAGGTTCTACCATGCATCCAATCAAACTCTCATCTTCACAGCAACTTCTCAGCAACATACTGCTTCAATCTGTTTACTATAAAACAAACATCTCGAGAAACCATAAGAATTTTTCAACATAAGTTAAACAAATTATTATTATTCAAGAGATTGTTAAACTGTATCACAGATTAAGCATTCTCAACTTCATCACAAACACGCAAAACTTTTTAATCACACACTATAACCCGCATGATTTAAAATTTTGAACTCACTTTCTAACACCGTCTCCCCCTATCAGTAACAATTCCTCCAAGAATAACAGTTTTCCGTACGTTAAGAATTTTAAACAGAAAAAGACACTATGTGTGTAAATCTAGTGAAACTTGTCTAGTTATGATTATTTGATGTTGTTGTTAGTAAAAACAAGATGGATCATCATCTAGACATACTAGTCCATGTTTGAGAGTATGAACTAGTAGGATGTAAAAGTTAGAAAGTAAAAGGATGATGGATCCATCCATTCATAAGACATGAACTTGAGTAAAAGTAATTTTCTTGTAAAATAAGACTCTAAACATGTAGATCAAAAGATCTACAAGTGGTTTTTTGGAAGAACCAAGTAAAATATACAATTCTTGTTTTAAACCCGAACCCTACATAAACTAAAAGCATTTTAGTAAGTAAACAAGTGTGTAAACACTTGTGTCACAAGAAAAATTTAACAAGAAATATGTTTGGTAAATCATGACTAGAAGTTGTGAAACTTCAAGATCTTTAAAAATAAAGTTTTTAAGAAATTAAACTTATTTTTAAAGATAACAAGACTTACTAAATGTGCTAGTAAGTTACTACACATTTTTGTAAATATTCAAGTTCATGAAATGGAGAAATTAGTGATTATTGTTGATAATTATTGTTGTTGATGATTGTGGACGATTTAAAAGAAAATAAACACATGTTTTGAAAACATGGGAAACCTCCATTTTTAGGGGAAACTCTGTCAAAATTTTTATAAATTTTGACACTTAGAAAATATAAGTTTTTGAGAAACTTATCCCCTAAAAATATACCTAAAAACATTACCAAGGTTTCCCTAATTTTTGGTGATAAGAAATGGCGACTTCTTCAAGAATAAAATGGATATTAAGTATGTATATTTTTGAGAAAAATATATATATTATTTGATCACCAATTTGTGTGCTAAGTGTATATAGTATGTATTATACGTGCTAGTGTATTAAGACTTAAAAATACACTAAATACTCAAGAGGAGTATAAATACAAAAATACACATACAACATACAAGATACATAATTCGGGTGCAAAACACAAAAGCTTATATTTATATTTGAGAAAATAATATAAGTAAGACACTTAGTTAAAAATATAAAATATTTTTAACACAAGAATATATACACAAAAGAGAGTGACTGTACTTGTGCGACGCAAGTCTAGTAACTAACGTTAAGAAAACGCGTATAGGTTACGACATTAATTAAGCAAATCCGGTGAAGTTTACGACGCACAGGAACGCAAAGTTGTGAGTTCATGCTCCCCCTTTTCTCTTTAACTATTTTCAGTTTTTATAACTTCGGGGGGTGAAATACATGTACAAATGTACAATATTTATAATTGGTATGATATAAATACAAGAAGCACACTTGGTGAGAACGAGAACCAAGTGTGACGAAATATAAGAATACAAGAAGTACACTTGGTGAGAACGAGAACCAAGTGTGATGAAATATAAGAATACAAGAAGTACACTTGGTGAGAACGAGAACCAAGTGTGACGAAATATAAGAATATGAGAAGCGCACTTGGTGAGAACGAGAACCAAGTATGAGGCGTTAGGAGAAATGATGCGAGAAATTGTGTCACGAATAGGGTACAGAAGCACCATTAATCAACAATATACCTAGACCGCAGAACAAAAGGTTAGATCTAACGGGTGCCGGGCAGCCACATTCTCGGTGAGGGCGAGAATCGAGTAGTGCTTTTGTGTCTCAGAATATACCAATTAAATGCCTAAGGTTTGGTGACTTCCTATGTCGTGTCACATGTTAATGGCTTTGCAACCCATTAACAATCCTGATACTTACAGGAATACTTTATCTACATAAAATTCATACCATACTAAAACTTGATGAATACTTGAGTACGTGGGGTACTCAAGAAAAGCTTGAATTATACTTGAAGTACGTGGGGTACTCAAGAAAATGGGAATTATACTTGAGTACGTGGGGTACTCAAGAAGAATTTGAATTATACATGAGTACGTGGTGTACACATGAAACTGGATTTATATATGAAAACTTGATTTATTCACAAACTATGTTTTCATATAAAGTATACAAACGTGAAATACAAAACTGCATGAATTCACACCAACATTATGTTGACGTTTTTTTTTTTTCCAAAACTCACATGTATTTCAGGTAACTAGGATGGATGTGCGCGTGGTCTTACTCATGCTCGTGGATGTCGCTTGTGTTTATCTTTAAATAAAGTTGTAAACTTTTAAGACAATGTTTTATGCTGTCCAGCGATCTAAACGCTATCTTATGTTTCAAATTATGGTATTTGAAGTTATTTTCATGAGCATGTAGTATGTTTACTCTTCGTATGCAATGAGAACCTTTCAAGATCATACCTCGTGCTTCCGCCACAGAAAGGGGTGTGACAGATTGGTATCAGAGCTGCGATTGTAGTGAACCAGGATTCCTTCTCGAGTCTAGTCTACAATCTCTAGGATCCATTCACGAAAACAATTTTCAAAGAGTTTTCATTGCATAAAACGTCCCGCGACATCCACTACCTGAAACTGACTACATGAGTCTAGAAAAATCACTTCGAGACTTAGGGTGCACGAGAGTAGCACTCGTCTGTGATTGAAAGTTAATTGCAATTATGTGTGATAATTAGCATTTACTAGATGTAGAATGTCACAAGTATACGTGACTTTACCTGAAAGCGATGGCCCATCTGAAGGAAGAGATACGAGGATGAAACGAACTGTGCGGACTGTGCAAGGAGTTACGTAATTATGGATGCATATATAATTATGGAATTCAGTGCACAGAAATCACAGCAAGTCTTGTCACGTATAGATTCCCTCAGCGCAAGCCTACTAAGTACTCTGCTAGAGTAATAATTGTTTGATGTCACTTATGTGGTATATACCTGTAAATATATATACTACTACTGTCTAGTAGGACGATATCAAACAAATGTCTAACCCTGTTGTGTTATGTTCTGTCAGAACATGGCACCCAGGAAAGCTGTGAATGCTCGCAATGACGATCAACCTCCTCCTCCCCCACTGCCAAGAACGGCTGAAGAGCTGAACGCTCTACTGGAAGAAAGGATCTCCGCTGCTATCGCCCATTACGAGGCAAACAGAACTCAAGACAGTGGAGGACCAAGCAACGCTAGGTGTAATGGGAACGGAGATTCATCTGGAGGCAGCGCAGCTCAAGGCTGCACTTTAAAGCAGTTCCTCGACTGCAAGCTGATGAACTATGACGGCACAGGAGGTGCAGTAGCATTTGTGCACTGGACGGAAAAGACGGAAGCTACCATCCGCATGAGCAAGTGTACCGCGGACCAGCAAGTCACTTTTGCCACTGTGTTATTCGTCGATGAAGTTCTGACTTGGTGGAACCTGCAAGCCCAAACTTTGGGGGATGATGCCGCTTATGGCTTAACTTGGGAGGAACTGAAGGAAAGAATGAGATAGAAGTATTGCTCTCGCGCTGAACTCCAAAGGCTGGAAACGGAGTTCTGGCACTTGACCATCGTAGGTGCTGACATTAATGGTTATACTCAAAGGTTCCACGATTTGTCAAGAGTGCTTCCCTACATGGTGACTCCCGAATTCAAGCGCGTTGAACGCTACATTTGGGGACTGGCCCCAGAGTTTCGTGGCATGGTGACGTCGGCCAAACCACAAACAATCACTGAGGCTGTAACTCTGGCTGTCAGTCTGACTGAAGATTGTGTTCGTATGAAGAAGTTATCACTAAACCCAACAGAGAAGACCGAGACACATGCTGAGTCGTCCGGCGACAAAAAGAGAAAGCATACCAGTTTGAACCAAGCAACTCGTAACAACAAGGGTTTCAGCAAGAAGCGTGACGCTAACCCGTCCCAGGAGGCGAAAACCCATGCAACCAAGGCATACCAAGGCTCCATGCCTAGATGCCAAAAATGTAAGTATCATCATGAAGGAGCTTGTCGCATTCCAAGGTGTGACAAATGTGGTAAATTGGGTCATCAAACAGAAGACTGTTGGGGAAAAGGAAAGAACCGAAATGGAAATGGCGCTGGTAACAAGAATGGTAACGGGAAAGGGGGGAACCAAGGATGCTTCAAGTGTGGAAGCAATGATCATTTCATGAAGGACTGCCCAGAGGGAAACAATGCTCAGGCTAGAGCATTTGTGATTGGAGCAAAGAACGCACGCGAGGACCCTAACATGGTCACCGGTATGTTTCTCATTAACAATCACTTTGCATCCATATTTTTTGACACTGGCGCCGATTATAGCTTCATTTCTGTGGAATTTAAACGCATACTTGGATTAGAATCTAGTAGATTAGAAATTCCTTACTCCATAGAACTAGCCAATGGAAAACTCGTTGAATCGGGCGAAGTTGTTTGAGGCTGCACACTAGAACTTGGTGAACGAAGATTTAGCATAGACCTCCTACCTATTCAATTGGGTAGCTTCGATGTAGTAGCCGGGATGGACTGGTTGTCCAAGAACAAAGCTGAAGTTATTTGTCATGAGAAAATCATTCGTATCCCTTTAACGAATGGTGAAACTCTCATCGTGCATGGAGAAAAACGAGACGCACCTCTTCGAATCATCAGTTGCATGAAGGCACGGAAGTGCTTAAAGAAAGGATGTGTCGCTTTCCTAGCACACGTTATAGACAAGAAGGCTGTGGAGCCAAAACTCGAAGACATTCCTGTGGTGAAGGAATTTCCTGATGTGTTCCCTGAAGATCTGCCAAGACTACCTCCGCAACGACAAGTCGAATTTCACATAGACTTGGTTCCAGGAGCCGCTCCTGTAGCCAAGGCTCCCTATCAGCTTGCACCATCCGAAATGCAGGAATTATCTACACAACTCCAGGAGTTGTTGGATAAAGGATTTATAAGGCCAAGCTTCTCACACTGGGGAGCTCCAGTATTATTCGTAAAGAAGAAGGATGGAACACTGCGGATGTGTATCGATTACAGGGAACTGAACAAGCTCACTAGCAAGAATCGGTACCCGCTACCAAGGATTGATGACTTATTTGATCAACTGCAAGGATCAAGCTACTATTCCAAGATCGACCTTCGATCTGGATACCATCAGCTGAGAATCCAAGAGGAAAGCGTACCAAAGACTGCATTCAGAACGCGATATGGGCACTACGAATTTCTTGTGATGCCGTTTGGGCTGACGAATGCACCAGCGGTCTTTATGGATCTGATGAACCGCGTATGCAAACCATATCTCGATAAATTCATGATTGTATTTATCGATGATATCCTGATTTACTCGCGAACGAAAGAAGAGCACGAGCAACATCTCAGAACTATCTTGGAACTACTGAAGAAAGAGAAGCTTTATGCAAAGTTCTCGAAATGCGAATTCTGGATTCGCGAAGTACAAT
Organism: Helianthus tuberosus; assembly: GCA_030545235.1. Lineage (NCBI taxonomy): Eukaryota > Viridiplantae > Streptophyta > Magnoliopsida > Asterales > Asteraceae > Helianthus > Helianthus tuberosus. Next base: position 24,280 of record JARYGA010054922.1, on the reverse strand, counting down.
TTCTTGGTCACGTTGTGAATGAGAAGGGCATTCATGTAGACCCGTCTAAGATAGTAGCAATAAAGAACTGGGAAGCTCCCAAGACCCCAACTGAAGTTCGTCAATTTTTGGGCTTAGCGGGCTATTACCGATGTTTCATCGAGAACTTCTCAAAGATAGCTCAACCGCTAATGACCCTTAGGCAGAAAGACAAGAAATACGACTGGGGTCACAAACAAGAGGAAGCCTTCCAGCTACTTAAAAACAAGCTCTGCGATGCACCAATACTATCATTACCCGAAGGCACTGAAGACTTCGTGGTATACTGCGACGCCTCACGACAAGGCTTGGGTTGCGTGCTCATGCAACGCCAAAAAGTCATTGCTTACGCTTCGAGACAATTGAAGGTGCATGAAAGAAACTATACCACTCACGACTTGGAACTAGGTGCGGTGGTATTTGCTTTGAAGATATGGCGACACTATTTATATGGTACTCGATGTACAATTTTCACTGATCACAAAAGCTTACAACACATATTTGATCAGAAGGAATTGAATATGCGCCAGCGACGTTGGGTCGAGCTGCTAAATGATTACGACTGTGAGATCAAGTACCATCCTGGGAAGGCAAACGTTGTAGCGGACGCGTTGAGCCGAAAAGAAAGGGTTAAGACCCTAAGGGTTCGAGCGTTAGAAATGACCATTCGAACGAACCTCACTGCACGCATTCGAGATGCACAACAAGAAGCTCTTAAAGGAGAGAACCGTAAAGCTGAATACCTATGGGGTATGCTGAAATACATGGTTCCAAACGAAGAGGGGGCCTTATACTTCAAGAAGCGTATTTGGGTTCCACTCTATGGTGGCATACGAGAAGTCATCCTTAATGAATCCCACAAATCGAGATATTCGATCCATCCAGGATCGGACAAAACGTATCAAGACTTGAAAGAATACTATTGGTGGCCGAGACTCAAAAGCGATGTTGCTGTTTATGTTGGAAAATGCCTAACCTGTGCCAACGTTAAGGCAGAGTATCAGAAACCGTCCGGCCTACTACAACAACCAGAGATTCCCGTGTGGAACTCGATGGACTTCATAACGAAATTACCCAGGACCCCGAGAGGGCACGATATGATATGGGTAATAGTTCATCGATTAACGAATTCTGCGCACTTCCTACCGATCCGAGAAAAAGACAGCACTGGAAAGCTTGCAGAGATATACTTAAGGGAAATTGTGGCACGACATGGAGTGCCAATCTCAATTATTTCAGGCAGAGATGGACGCTTTGTCTCAAGAATCTGGCAATCATTTTAGGAAGCCTTTGGATCTCAGTTAGATCTAAGCACGGCATTCCATCCATAAACAGACGGCCAGAGCGAACGGACTATACAAACGTTAGAAGATATGCTTCGCGCATGTGTCATGGATCTAGGCGGCAGCTGGGATACTCATATACCTTTAGTTGAGTTTTCCTACAATAACAGTTATCATACGAGCATAAAAGTCGCGCCGTTCGAAGCTCTGTATGGCCGCAAATGCCGATCGCCCTTATGTTGGGCAGACGCTGGAGATAAACGTATGGTTGGTCCTGAACTTGTACAAGAGACAACCGACAAGATTGCGCAGATCCGAGTGCGCATTAAGGCGGCTCGAGATCGACAAAAGAGCTACGCTGATCCGAAAAGAAAATCAGTAGAATTCAAGGTGGGAGTCAAAGTGTTGTTAAAAGTCTCACCATGGAAAGGCGTAGTCAGATTTGGAAAGAGTGGAAAGCTGAATCCACGATACATCGGACCATTCAGAATATTTGAAAAGAATTGGTACCGTGGCATACAAGTTGGAGTTACCGGAAGAACTTAATGGAGTACATGATACGTTTCATGTATCCAACCTGAAGAAGAGTCCAACACAAGAAAACGTGATCATCCCGATGGATGAAGTGCATGTTGATGAAGCCCTCCGATTTACAGAACAACCCGTTGAGGTTACCGACTGGAAAGTCAACAAGACCAGGAGGAGCAGCGTAAAACTTGTCAAAGTACGTTGGAGCTCTAAGTACGGACCCGAGTACACATGGGAACGTGAAGACCAGTTCAAGGAAAAGTATCCCCACCTATTCAAGAAGACTCCAGCGAGAGTTAGTTCAGCCTGAATTTCGGGACGAAATTCTTTTAACGGGGGGAGACTGTGACAACTGGCACCAAACCGGTAATTTTCGTACACTTTAATTATTATTTATTGACTGCAATTATGTGCTTAATTGTCAGCAATGTCTGAACACATGATTAAACAAGTGAATTCATGCATGTTGTATACTACAAAATATAGCTTTATGCATAAACGAGAGCGTTGCGTCAAAAATAATAGTAAACTCACCGGTAAGACACACTGTGTCAACAGAACTGCAGAAAGCAGTCAGACAATAAAATTGGAGCCTAGGTGTAGGTCCGACAACAAGAATGCATTAAAACCGAAGAGTACATACAAGGTTTTAATATATATGCAATACGAAAGTACATACAAGCTTTTCTGAAAGGGTGACAAGAAACCGGTCGAGGAATCACCCATGAGCCAGTGCCACTTCGGCACCCCTATCTCTCATCACACTGTTCCACCATGTCAAAGCTCGTTTCTCAATGACACTAGATGCAAAGTCTACCTTTCGCTCGTTTGGACATTGAACATGTCTGAAGGTGCTCTCTAAACTCTCGAACCATTGCAGAAGTGCAGTCGCTCCTTGAGACCCAGAAAACTTTGATGGCTTAGCCGAGTTGAACGTCTTGAAGCTGCAGGGGGCATTATTGTTGTTGAGGGCTTGGTTACATTGGGCAACGATGTTCGGGAGTGCAGCAGTTATTTGCTGTGTAATGACAGCTGCTAGCTCCTCAATAGATACCTAATTTTCGCGTCGTGGAGGCATTTTAAAAGGGGAAACAAGTGAGAAAACAAATGAAATGGCATTGGGTAAGAATAGGATGTTACAATTACCGACCAAAATCATGGTTGATGGTCATTTGTTTGAACCACGAAGCAAACAAACAACACAAAGGCTGAATCAAAGCAAATAGATCCTCATAGTGTATCGCGAAGACATGCTCACCTATAAGTGGACACTCACCCAAAGAGTTCCCAGGTAAGAGTGACTGGTCCGATTATGTGGATTTGTACGAACACTCTAGCCTTAGACAGAAAACTCAGGGTACAGGCATTCACTCTTCCAGTTTGCACGTGTTCACACTATTTAGGACCCAAAACTTTGACGAGATTTTGAAAACTCAAAGGGGTTCAAAACCTTACAATAGAGGGTTCAAAACCTAGTAATCAATCATCCTAGAACAGATGATTAGTTTTCAAAGCGGTTTTGAAATTTATGTTCTTGTTGTGGTCGTCGCCTAAGGATAGGTGACGGTATTGTTTTATGACTAAACGCAAGTGAACTCGCGTTAGGGTCCTAGAAAGGTTATAGACTAGGTCAAAGTATTACTAATAACCTAATTCCCTATAACCACTGGCTCTGATACCATCTTTTCTGTCACACCCTGACCACGTGAGACAACGAAACGTGGCGGAAACGTCGGGGAGTGTTGTAACAGAATTAATCGTTTCAAATCCATGGCAATTAAAGTTTCGTTTTATTAATCAAACATGAGAGTTTACATTGTTTTAAACAAGAAACAAAGAGTACATAACATAAATTAACTAGTTCTTGTCTCGTTTTAAGTCAGTAAGGCACAGGTCCGCCTAAGTATTTCTTGATAAGTCCTATGCATCATCACCTGAAAACACATGTGAAAATAGTTACGTCAGCATAAAAATGCCTGTGAGATACATAGGTTTTGTGAAAATAGGATTCATGACTTGTAAGTTTAGAAAGAGTTGTTTAATAAAGTTTAGTCATGAACCTTGTAAATTGTTTTGTTTTGTAAATCGTTTGAAAAACAATAAGTTCAGATGATATGTATAAATAAGAGAATAATGTATGGTTAAATGAATAACCATGTAGAATGAGTTTGTATAAGATAAGTTGTTTGTAAAACAATGTCTTGTGAAAAGTATGTTATTTGTATAAAATGTTATATGTCTCAAATTGAAATGATTCAAATAACGCTACGATATGTAATACCAGACAAACACTTATATATAGGAAGTACCAGCGGCGTATCCACCATGCTTGTATCATATTACACACGCCTCGTTACTTAAGTCACTTACTCAAACCAAACCATCAAGATGTAATGTTAAACAATGTACTAAGTATGCACACAATGGACATACATAGCATGAAATGTAATGTAAAACAATGTACTAGGTATGCACACAATGGACATACATGGCATGAAATGTAATGTAAAATAATGTACTAAGTACGCACACAATGGGCATACATAGCATAGAATGTAATGTAAAATAATGTACTAAGTACACACACAATGGGCATACATAGCATAGAATGTAATGTAAAATAATGTACTAAGTACGCACACAATGGGCATACATAGCATAGAATGTAATGTAAAATAATGTACTAAGTACGCACACAATGGGCATACATAGCATAGAATGTAATGTAAAATAATGTACTAAGTACGCACATAATGGGCATACATAGCATAGAATGTAATGTAAAATAATGTACTAAGTACGCACACAATGGGCATACATAGCATAGAATGTAATGTAAAATAATGTACTAAGTACGCACACAATGGGCATACATAGCATGAAAACAATGAAATCATGTACTATAATGTACTAACGAACATAGCAGGTATATGATGAGAAAACATGGAAAGCATGAAAGTAACAAGTAGGCACATGTGTTCCACCCCAAAACATTTGTAAAACAGTAAAATAGGGGTCTATGTACTCACTTGAGATTGCTCAGTAATCCTTGAGTAACAACCAAACAATGCTAGAGATCACGGATATCAAACGGCACCTAATATAGGTAACTATGTTAATAGACCGGACATAAATCGGAGGATTGGATAGAATGAGGGTTCGTAAACCAAACGAGTATGGAGACTCGTGTAATATGGTTTAACAAAGCCCACATACTAAAATGAAACCTAACCTAAGTGCTTACGACCCATTACGACCCGTTTAGGTAGCTTATGCTACTTTAATGCGTCGTACGCGTGAAACGCGTTCGGAGCGCCTAACTAGTCCTATGACAAGTAAAATATGCCTTAACATGTCTAGTATTATTACTAAATCAGTTTAGAAACCAAAAGTTATGTTACATATGCTTAAAATGAATTTTGACGTAAAAAGGGCATTTTGGTAATTTACCTAAGGCATATAAACTACCTATCATACAACTACTTAAACGAAGCGACCATAAGCTATAACCTCGGAAGGTTATTCCCAATATACTATGGTCACCTAATGTGTTTGGTCAGATCCTAATGATCGACCAAATGGGTCGGGTTCGAAAGCATAAGCGATTGATTAGATCGCTTACCCTTACGACCCTAGACAAGCACAAAACTAAAAGTGATGAGCTAAGCATGTTGAAACATGCTTAACTAAGTTAGAAAACAAGTTTGGTATCAAAACAAACGGTTTTGATACCTAAGAGTAGTTTGGTTACAAAATACGCAATAATACGTATTTTGGCCGAAACTACGACTCCTCACTGAGCCAAGATAACGTGGTAATCAGTAGGTATAGTCACTAGGGACTATGACCATCGTGATTACGCTCACGTTATGAAGTTCAAACGAACTTCGCATTGACCATAAACTGGTCAATGCAAAAAGTCAAACAAAGTTTGACTTTCGGACTCCAAAAGCAATAAAAGAACGAAGGAACACTTACAAAGGGTCCGCGAAAGCTTTGATCTCTCAAATATTCTCAGGTATGAAGTGTTTTACACATCAACTTAGAGAAATTTCAAGAAATCAAGTGGGTTTTGAAGTTGGGGGATGTGGGTATTTATAGGATTTCCTGAACCGTTAGGATCGTTTCTTGGAAACCGTGATCGAATCTAAGGCGTACACTTGTTGGAAAGTTGTGGTGGGTTAATTGGCCACCCACCGTAAGGAATCAACAGGTGGAAAGGGGTTTGGGAGTGCACGACAGCTGGAAACAGGCTGTTCGGAAGCTTCTGATGTTCTGGGGACTGCTTGCGCACCATAACACTTATAGTGTTGAGGTGCGCAAGGACCTGCAGACCAGAAAGTTTGATTTTTGGCAGTTTTGGTCCCTGTTGTGTAATAAGGCCATTTCCGACGCGTTTAAGGCCCGTTAACCCCATTTCAAAGCTCTAAAATGAAGTTAAAGTATAGGGAACTTAAAATGTGCTAAAAATATCTCGGATGTCGGTTGGTTTGGCCGTACGGTTGCGTTGTTCGGTTAATTATGACGAGAGTCGTAATGAACGTAAAAACGGTCCAAATTGCGCGACGAATGGATTTTTGACAAGCCAAACACTAAAGCATAATATTATAATGCTTACATAAATTTTTGGATGTCCGGATGTAGTCAGAACGTAAGTTATGAGCGAAAGTGCAAACTTATGCACTTTTTGACGCTTTTAGTCCCTGAATGACCCAAAAGTTTATTTTAGCACACCGAACCCCTCAAAACCTATTTATAAGCTATGTAAAGGATATTTAGGGTATTTTTAACTTATGATCATGTTCCGGAATGTCTGTTATAGTTCAAATTGGCATACTTTCACAGTTTTGTCAACTTTAGTCCCTGTAAGCGATTTAACTTGATTTCGGCATACCAAACCATCCAAAACTTATTTCTAAGTTATGTAAAGGTTATTTAAGTTATGTTAAGCCTATTTCACTATTCCGGAGTGTTCGTTGCATTAAACTGGTTATATCTACGCATCAGAGCGCGTATAACCCTCCAGAAAGCGATTTAAAGCTTGAAATCGAACAAGAGTTGATATGTGCAAACGATACACATATTTTTACAAATCCCAAGTATGAAATACAATATTTCATTGGTTTGGAATTTGTTAGATGGTTGAAGTGACACAGGTGTCACAGATTCGAAGACTGTTCTTCGTGTTCTTCGTGTTTTTCGATCAGTTCTTCATATTTTTCAAAAATATTGTGCTGATTAGGTTGTCTAGTTTTGCAGATTTGTGTTGGTGAGGAGATAGAATCTTCAAAAAGTTCGAACAGATTAAGTTTCCAGATTTACTGGTTCAGCAAATTTAATAGTCCCGCGAATTTGGGACTTAATATCTCGGTAATCGGCGAAATTAAATCCAAAGGCGACTTTGGTAACCGTATAATTTTCCATAGCGAAATTATTATGGTGTTCGGTGACTTTACTGGTCGTCGAAATAGCGAAATTAACCAGCGAAATTGACCCATAATTAAACTAGCGAAATTGACCCATAATTAAACCAGCGAAATTGATCCAGCATAATTAAACCAGCGAAATTAACAACATAATTAAAGTGGTGGAATATTTTCTAGCAAGCGTCGATAAAATTTGACTGTTTCGCAAATAGAAATTGATCAGTAGCTCGTTTCTCTAAACCGTCTGCACCGTTAAATTCCTTGCATTTTTAGGACAAAAAAAATATGGAAAATCCTGAATCCGGTTTTTGACATTATATATCATTGGATTCGTCCTTTCGAGACGATTCTAACAGTGTAATTTGGTAACCAATGTTTTCGGAGATATTTTGTACGATATTATCAGTCTGCAACGTTTAAAATGTCAAACATGTCTACTTTGAATGAGCTTTTGAAAATGGAGCTTGAGGTTGGCACTACCAACAAACCGCCTAAGATGATGAAGGTGGAAAATTATTTGACATGGAAGGATCGTTTTCAATCCTTCATTGAATATCAGGACACACACATGTGGATATGTATTGAAGATGGGTACACAAACCCAACACATGACTTTGAGGGCAGACCACGTAGAACTGCCTATGTGAACATGGAAGAGGCTGATAAAAAGATGTATGAGGCTGAAAAGAGAGCCTTGGCTGCAATAAAGATGTCCTTACCTGATAGCATCAAGCATACCTTCAAGAAGTACACTAATTCAATGGATATGTGGGATGCATTAGAAAAGCGATATGCGGGAAACACAGATGTCAAGAAAAACAAAGTTGATCTACTGAAGAACCAGTTTGCTGTTTTCAAGTACATGAAACATGAATTACTTGAGGACATTATCACTCGATACTACCATCTGATGTCGGAAATGGAAAATTATGAGATAGAGTGCTACACTGACGTAGAAAAGAATGACAAGTTGCTCGATGCCTTACCTACTAAATGGGATATCTACACACTCATGATCAAGGGAGAAGCAGATTATGAGACAAAAGAGCTTGAAGAAGTGGTAGGAAAGCTGAGAGCTTATGAGCTCAGTATGAAGAAGAAAGACACTGGATATGATCAGGTTCAAGATCCAACAATTTACAATGGGCTTACATCTTATTCACTCACAACGCTTCTAGCGGCTCTGCTACTGCGTTTCTATCGTGTGAGAATGAGCAGGTCACTTTGAATGAGGATGGTGATGTGTGTTGTGTAGCTGCTTCAGGAGGATCAACAGGAACCAAGAGAACATCAGCCTCTAAGCAGGGTAGGAAAGCTGAGAGCTTATGAGCTCAGTATGAAGAAGTCGATGCCTATGAGTGTGAAGTCTGTTGAAGAACATCTGGCTCTACTTGCCTCATTCGTTGCTTCTTATGAGAACTATATTCAGGGGAAGATATCTGATCCTGCTACTTTAGATGAAGACTTTGATGAGATTGACCCTGATGATCTTGAAGAGATGGATTTGCAATGGCAAATGGCCATGATTTCTAGACGAGTGAAGAGATTCATGAACAGAACAGGAAGGAAGTTTGTAGGGAGGACTGTTGGTTTCGACAAGACCAAAGTGAGGTGCTTTAACTGTCAAAGTTATGGGCATTTCGCTAGGGAATGTAAAAAAAAAGCAAGAGACTTCGAGTCAGAGTTCAAACAACAGGAATGCATCAAACAATTCTAGCTCAAAGGCTTTGATCTCTACAGCACGGGAAAGTTCATATGATTGGAGTATTCATCTAGAAGATAATGAAAATGCCACTCAGGCATTCATGGCAGAGATAGTGCCAATTGTTGATGATGAAGCTACTGTGGGAGATGCTGAAGAAAAAGTGGCTACTGAGGTGAAAATAGAGAGTAAAGCTGAAGAAGAGAAGGGTGATCAGACAAAAGATGCTGAAGAGGTAAAGCAAAAGTCTGACCATGAAAAGTAAGCCGAAGAAAAGGAAGCTAGATACAAAAGAATGGAAGCTCAACTTGCAGCGCTAATTTCCAATCTTCACAAACAAATAGGAGAGGTACAGTCTAACTCTGTGTATTTAAAATGTCGTGAACTACAGGGTGAGGTAGACAGGTTGTCAACACAAAACCAAAGTCTGGTGGGCGAGATGTCTAACATTAAAGAATCTAACTTTTTTGCTAAAAGAAACGAATCTTTATACTTGAAGAAAATAAAAGGTTATGAAAGTAAAATTGAAGCGTTCACCTGCAAATTAAACGAAAAACTTCAAGTCATAGACTTAGCTCATGAAATGATGGCTGAGAAAACAAAAGATGTTTCTGAAAAATGCAAAGAGTTGTCAGATGCACAACTCAAAATTGTTGAACTTGAAAAGAAATTAGGTCAATTCAGGGATTCTACTTTTGTTATGAAACACATGATGGGTGGCTTGAAGAAAAGTAATGACAAAACCAGTGTGGGATTCCATGGTTTCAATGAAGTTCCACCTCCTATTAGTCATGACTATTCTTTCTTGCCTGATGAAGATGAGCTCATGGACTTTGTGTCAACATCACAAAGTAGTTCCACATCAAGTCAAGGAAATGTGTCTGTGAGTGATGATGCTAAGATGGATAATAATAGCAAACCTGTTTTGAAAAAGAAAACTTCACATCCCAAGAATAACCATCCAACTTTTGTTAAAAAAGTTAATTTTGTTCAAGGAAGTGACATGAAAAACGAAACAACTGTTATTGAAAACGAATCTAATGTAGAGTTTGCTAAAAACAAAAATAAAGAAAATTCTGAAACTAAGCAAACTGACCCAAATCCTTCTAAGGCATCATCATCAAAACCTGAATCTAGTTCAAAGGCTTTAGACAAGAAGTCTTCGAAAAAGAGATCGTGCTTCAAGTGTCACACAAAGGGACATGTAGCTAGCTGCTATCCTAATAAAAAGAATGAAGCACAAGTGAGTGAGAAAAAGGGAGAGAAGTCACCAGAAAAGAGTGGTGATAAAAAGGAGAGAGAGTCCAACTCTCCAAAGAAGTCAGCACCTAAGCAACCAGAGGGTGTTGTTGTTGGTGTAGATAAGGCTGAAAAAGGAACTCCACAAGTTCCTCGTTTTCAAAGAAATCAACAAAGATTACAGCCTAAATCTCCACCAGGCAGATGTGAGAGACCTAGAAGCAGTTAACCAAGAATGAACAATTATAATTCTAATAATTTCAGAAGTCAAGGTCAATATCAAAATCGATACCAAAATGATGGTGGTCGAACTTTTTATAACAATGGCTTTAGAAATTACAACAATAATGCTTCTTGGAATCAAAATTCAAGGTACCAAAATCAAAATTTCCAAAGTTCAAATAGTCCAAACACATATAGGAACCCTCAGGACTAAAGACCTAGTGGAAATCAAAATGAAATTCCATCAACAGGTCTGAGATCCAAGACTCCAGTTAGGAGTAATGGATATTGGATGGATGTTCCAGTAGTTGGTGAATTTGGACGACGCAAGACCATTAAGGCTTAGGTCCCCCAATCTAACTAATTTCTTGGTTGGTGTGTGCAGGAGCTGCTAAGGAGGATTATCAACTTATGGTATGTTGATAGTGGCTGCTCCAGGCACATGATGGGGGATGCGAGATTGTTAAATGAGTTTGAAGATTATGATGGTGGAAATGTAAATTTTGCGGGTGCTAAAGGTGGTAGAATTACATGACGAGGAAAAGTGACCAATGGGAAGATCACACTGGACAAAGTGAACTATGTGGAGCAGCTTAAACACAATCTGATGAGCGTGTCACAAGTCTACGACAAGGGTCACTCGGTCCATTTTACCAAGAATGAAGCATTAGTGTTGAAACTAGGTTTCGTGATTCCGGACGATTGGATAGTGATGAGAGCGCCAAGGAGAAATGACACTTATGTCATGGACATGGGTGCTAAAGATCCGGTTTGAATTGTGAATTGCTGTTTCTACACGTTTTCTTTGATATTCTGATCAAGAGGATTCCGCACTCTTGATTGGATTGACAATTCTGTGAAGATCCATACAAAAAGGGGACCTACAAGAAAAGAGGAAGAGATGAAGCTCCTGATTGATGGTTTCGGCTATCTTCACTGCTCTGCTGCTACCGTCAAAATCAGCAAGAAAAGGAGGAAGGAGCTTATGTGTAACTTAGGGTTTCTTAGAGAGAGAAAGTGGATAAGGAGAGAGAGTGTGTGAGAGAGAATGATTTTAGGGATTAGAGAAGAATGACAGCTGCCCAAAACAATCACCTTATGGGCTGCAAATGAGGGTTTTATACCCATCATAAGGTGTCGCACACTCTTAGAGTTTTGGGGTGGTTTCGAGTGGGCTTCTCTGTTGGGCCTGGTCATGAGTACATAGCCCCTTTAGCCCAACAAATGAGGGGTGTTGAAACCAAACAGTCTGAGTCGGGAACATGAGGTTTCGACTCATCATTCCTAAACACATCATTGTACATATATTAACACATAATATTTACACCTTATCACATAATACACATCATAATTCAGTTGATTATTAAATAAAGCTTCGTTTATTGAATCCACATAGTTACAAACGTAAAAGAAACGCGCGGGAAACCCGAAGTGTCACATTATCCCCAAGTTTCAAGAACTTTCGTCCCGAAAGTTAGAGCACAGCCACTAAAAAGCTAGTGTGTTACAATGTTTTCGTGGGGTGTCACATCATCCCCTTGTTAGTTCGGAATTTTGTCCCGAAATTCAGCTGTAGCCTCAGTGCTAGAAGTATTGTTTGCAAACAACTGGTGATACCTATGAGCCTTAGGCTCGTCGAGCCTTATCGAGCCTTAGTGTAAACGACCCAATCTTATTTAAAATTGTTTACAAGCCGATCTCGAACCTAAAAATAAGCTTATTTAGTAAATGAGACCGAGCCCGAGTTTCACTTATTGAGCTCGCGAGCCTAAAAAGTCTATTATTTATATTATTTTTATTTAATATACTAATTAATAGATAATAAACGAGCCGAGCCAGAGCCGAGCTCGAGTTTGAGAAAATACAAACGGGCAAAGCTCGAACTTTGATCGAGCCGAGCTCGAGCCCGAGCTCTCATAAGTTAATCGAGCTTGAGCTCGAGCCTGGTCGAGCTCGGTCTCCTCTCGACTCGTTTGCACCCCTGTTCAGGAAAACCTAAAAAATAGTATAAATAAAAATATAATTAAACTAAACATATATGACGCAAGAAAAGTAATTTAAAATTAATGGACTTAAGAATAAATGCTCCAACAAAATAATATAAAAATAGATTTCCTCAACTCTCAAGTCTCCACCAGCAGAAGTAGCAGCGGAAATCTTCTGACTAAATTCAGAATCCCCTTTCTTGTTCCAAATCCATTTTCACAGATCGTCCCCATTCTCTCTCTGCGATCCAGTCACTACTCTCTCTGGCAAAAACGGATCATCATCTAATCCACATTGTTTTTTGACTGCAAGTTGGTGAGTTCACGCAAAAACCCTTCTTCAATTTCGCTCTTTATGTCCTCCGATCTTTCGATCATATGTGAACACTAGTTTTGATCATTCATATGTTCTGGTTTGCGAAATTTGTTGTTTATTTATTTATTGTTTTGTTCGAAGCGATACGGATCCTTTGAATTATTTGATTTTATGTGGACAATAGTTTGCTGCTTGTAGAACTTGCGATTGATTTTTTCGATTTGATTAAAGTTACGGGTTTGATGGATCGTATTGATTGATTTTTTTTTGGTTTTTGATGGATCGTACATCTGCATGTATGAATTTTGCTTGATTGAGATGAATTTGCTGTTTCTGTTGCATAGATTTTGTGTATGATCGATCTTCATTTAATCGATCTTTATTTCGAATTTTAAAAGCAGTTTTTTGAATTATTTTCCCTAATTTTTTTATCATTTTATGTTTATAAATCAAGTAATTATGAACTTGTATGTGTGTGCATTAATATTTGAATTCTAATCAGTAAAATTATCATTAATACATGTGATTGAAAGTTCTTCACTTATTGTTTTGAAATAGATTTTTTTTATACAAACTATTATCCCTAATTTTTGCATCATTTTACGTTTATAAATCAAGTAATTATGAACTTGTATGTGTGTGGAATTGGTTATTTATTTATTTATTTATTTATTTATTTTTTTTATTTTTTTTGTTGTAGAATGATGAATCAAAATTATCATTAATACATGTTATCAAAAGTTCTTCACTTGTTTGTTTGAAAATGTATTTTTTTATACAAACTAATGCACCATGGAATTTATATTTTGCAATGATGCATATTTGATTTTGTACTTGGATTCTGAATTTAAATCTTTTACATATACGATGCGTTATTTCATGTTTTAATGAAATACTCCAATTTCAGAGATCAGAACATTTTACACATTATGTAAAATTCATAGTTTGAAAAAAAAAATTCTAAAGACAAAAGGTTGTTTATTGTTGGCAGCAGAAGTTTGATATCATCATAGGTATGATTATCAGAACTTGATTCACCGAATTCGTTGGTTGAATTCATATTGATCAAGCAATAAATAACAACACACACTTAGAGAGATTATAAGAACAAGAAAGATGGATATTGTATTGAATATCTTGGTGCCGGTTATTATTGCCGGCAAATGTATATATATACATATGTAAGGGACAGTTAGTCCGGTGGTTATTTTGGCGGGAATAACTACCTTTGAAACGGTGTCTTTCAACCGCCATGTCCCTACACTTATTCGGTACTATTACATATACAAACATAAGTATAATAACGTTATATTATCCTAATACACATAATATATAAATATAATCAAGTTTATATTCGAACACACTCCCCTAAACTGGATTATATTTACGGGAATGCGTGAGAACAATTCGATTAGCTTCATTTACAGCCTTTTCAGGCAAAGCTTGCCTGAAATCGAATCGCCGTCGCTTTTGGAGTTTCTTCATTCATGTCCATTCGTTCCCAGCAAACAGAGCGTAATGCTCTCCTTCTTCTTCCGGTATGCATCCATCACTCAGCGATCTTCCTCCCAGTTCAGCAACTTCGCCTCTTCTTTCAGAGTAACCTTGACCTTGGCTGTTGGAGTCTCCCCTGTTCACAGTTTTGCCTTCCCTAACATTCTCCTGAGTTGTCTTGAACTTGTAGTAATACACGATAACATCCAAATACATTGCATACATTATTCTCATAAAATCTCCATCATGATAGTCATACCCCATATCTTTTTAAACTAATGCCCATAAATTGTTCGAAGTTACATTCCTATGACCGCCTTCTCTTTTCACCACCATGTAAAGTTCAAGCAAGTTAACCTTTCGATTATCACTCATATAAGCAGATATTGGTCTTGTTGTAATTCCCAACTTCATTCTTATGAACTAGTCTATCATCTATTCGAACTTAATTTCTAATTCATACTTGTATTTTCTGACGTAATCGCTGTCTTCTAACATTTCTAGTAGGGCTTTGCAGTCTTGGAACTCATTGAATTTCATTGCTTGTAAAATCATTACGTTCCAATCTGGTTCATTGGAAGATAGATTCAGTTTCTCGAAATAATCATTGAAGTAATCAGTTTTGTATGCTTCATGTTCTGATTGCCTGTTTATTATTGACTGTTTTTTTCTTGTTCCGATTTCATCTTCTCTGGTTAAACCGGTTATATCATTCTTTCTGTTCACAACGGGTACACTAAAAGTGGGAAAAATCTTGCATTTTTCACCGATGAATTGTACCGTGTATCCTTGAATCACTAATTGATCAAGGCTAAGAATATTTCGATCTAATTCAGGAGTATAATACACACTCTGAATTCGAAATTTATCGTTTCCTGACACTACATCCACTGCCCCTATTCCTCTAATAAAAAAAAGTTATTTTCACCAGTTTTGGTTTTGGTTTCGACACCGAACATATTTTTAATTCTCTTGAATACATCTAAGTTACCCGCGTAGTGATGTTTTAAACTTGTGCTTACATACCAGATTTCAGACCACAGGCCTCCTCTGTAGCATTGACGATGAATTCCATGCTTTGAACTTCGTTTTCCTCTTGCTTTTGAATCCCGGTGTTAATGGCTTGACGGATCAAAAGTGTTGCTTCATCGTTCTCGTTTGTCTTGCAAGAAACGATTTGATGACTAGGCTGGTTGCAGTAGTAACATCTTTTGTGAATTGAATTTGTCTTCCGTCATTCCTTCTTTTCATCGGAGCAATGTTTGCAGGGTAACACAGACGCAGACGAATAGAGACCATCATCATCGTGATCCACCGTGGCTTTGATACCACATGTTGGCAGCGGAAGTTTGATATCATCATAGGTATGATTATCAGAACTTGATTCACCGAATTCGTTGGTTGAATTCAGATTGATCAAGCGATGAATAACAACACACACTTAGAGAGATTATAAGAACAAGAAAGATGGATATTGTATTGAATATCTTGGTGCCGATTATTATTGCCGGCAAATGTATATATATACATATGTAAGGGACAGTTAGTCCGGTGGTTATTTTGGCAGGAGTAACAACCTTTAAAACGGTGTCTTTCAACCGCAATGTCCCTACATTTATTCGGTACTATTACATATACAAACATAAGTATAATAACGTTATATTATCCTAATACACATAATATATAAATGTAATCAAGTTTATATTCGAACATTTATATTATTGATGCGAATCTGCGGAATAATACTGTCGATTCGACTTCTACATGCATCATGGTTACATAATAACAAACGTGCCAATGCGCTCGTCATACTAGTTTATAATATCATTATAAAGTAAAGATACACATAAATTTCATAGAGTTGACAAATAATTGCATTATGAGCACTAGGGATTTTTTGATACTTTACAAGATTATGTGTTGTGATTTTTTCTCTTTTCCGATAAAGGATAAACGAACCTTGATTTCTATAACTGGATTGTTATTGTTAATCTTTTACATGTATGATGTGATTTTCATGTTTCATATAATAATCCATTTTCAATGATCAAAACATATTACAAACTATGTTAATTTCATAGTTTCTTGAAAAGATTTGCGTTCAAATTATGTTTGTGTTCATGGCTGCAAATCTGCAATATTTAAATACTGTCGATCCGACTTCCACATGCATTCAAGTTCTATCTATAAAGACGGACAAAACAATACATTTGTTATGCTGCTTTAAAAATATCACTATTGAGTAATTTTACATATCATTTGCACATAGTGAACAAATAATCGCCTTACGGGCACAATGCATTGTTGGATACTTTATTAGATCATGTCTCGTGATTTAACTATTCAATAAAGGACAAAGGAAACTTGATTTCTATACTTATTGTATATCTTTTACATATATGATGCATTATTTCATAGTATTTCATAGAACCCTCCGTTTTCAAAGATCAAAACATATTATAAAGTAAGTTAATTAACTTCATAGTTTCTTGAGAATTATAAAGTAAGTTAATTAAGGGTGCTACTTTCTACACCCCCTATTTACTTTTTTCACCCCCCTCCTCTCACATACTTACAGGTGGGGCCTGCGTGGGACCGACAGTTTTCCTCTCACAAGGGGGGGTATAATCAGGAAAGGGGGGGGGGGGGGGGTGCGTATAGAATGAGCCTTAATTAACTTCCTAGTTTCTTGAAAAGATTTGCATTCAAATTATGTTCATATTCATGGCTGCAAATCTGAAATATTCAGTTATTGTCGATTCGACTTCCACATGCATCCAAGTGTATAATTATGGACGTGCCAATGTATTCATTATTCTAGTATATAAATATCACTATTAAGTAAATTTACATCTAAGTTGCACATAGTACTGAACAAATAATTGCCTTACGGGCACTAGGGATTTTTGGATGCTATACAAGATCATGTCTTGGGAAATTTTTTTGGATAACAAGCAAAAGAAGCTCACCGCGACAGTTTCGAAAGGAGGGGACAAAAGGAGCCAAAACAAGAAATATTAGAATCCAACACCAGGAATCTAAACACTGTGATATTTTTTGTTATATATGTCAACTTTAAAGCTGGATTACATGGAATGCGCGCTGCATACCTGAATCGTTAATATTAAGTGATGATAACATACATTAATGCGTATTCGTGTGCAATATATCATGTTTAGGTTATGTTATGTCAGGTTTGATTAATGCTTATTTGATACAACTTAGTTATTTACAGGTTTATTTTTTTTATCTTGGTTGTACTTGAATTGTGTTTGTACATGTTTCCTTGGAGCTGTAGCTCATAAACAAACCATAATCTCAGGAACTTGAGCTTACTTTCTGCTTGAAGTTCTTGTTTTTACTAAAATGATAAACTCCTAATTTTGATGGTAGCATATTATCTGCAAAGATGACTGCTGCGAGTGATCCTCCTTCATCACGTGGTGTGAACTGGTCACAGAAATCGTGTAAGGAATCAACAAGATTGATCTTTGTCAAAAATGAGTCTGAGTTCAAGCATCAGGTATCACCCACCACCATAAACTTCCTAGACATACACTTTCTTACTTGTTTTTTTTTTTCAAACAGTTAAAAGTTAAGCTTGGTAAAATTATATATTTTCAAGTTCCCATTATGTATTAGCTTGGTAATTTATGCACCTCAAGACCGAAGTAGAAAAACCCGGTGTGATAATAGTGATTTAATAATATTGTTAACTACGAGATTAATAGGAAACAAAGGGAACTAATGGAAGAATTTAAAGCAAAAGTAATATGGCAAATTTTTGAACCGTCTAATAGGTTTATTTACTAAAATGTTCAGGTAAGCGGGGATATAGATGAACCAGCCGTGGTTCCTAAAACCATGAGCCAGTCCAAGGCTAAAGGAGACCAAGCAGATCAAGTCATGTCAGCAGCTCATGTGTTGATTTCCATGTCATCAGCGTATTCACCACCACTAGTTTGGTATTCATCACCACTAGTTTGGTTTGCCAACAAAGTAACCTATGTCAAACATGATGATGACTTGGAATTTCTCCTAAAAAAGGGACAGGCAGCGGGGAAGCTACATGCATCTGACTGGGCATACCGACAACAAAAAGATCAGCGGATGCAGATGCCAGGTCAGCCTGGCAGTCGCGTGAATGCAATAAAGGGGAAACACACATCTCTGGAAACTAAAAAAAATCATTGTCAATTGGGGGAAGATAACAAAAGGTAAAAGAAGCAAAAGGGTTCGTAACAGGAATCCTGTGTCTGCTTTCCTCTGAGGGGGATTTCTGTGTAAATGGAGGTAAATACATCTGCGGATAAAGTTACATGATACACACAATAACTTTAACTGCTTATATATATGCTGATCGATGGGCTAAATTCCTATTTGAGATGTTATCGCTACTTGCTAGATGGATGAAATATATTGTGGTGTTTCCAAATAAAGATTGTAACTGATAGTGATCAGCAGTTTCTATAAATAGTTACAATACAGTTATTGCAATAAGTTGGATATGTGTTGTGTGTATGTAAATATATTATGTATGAAGTTGCTATGTTACAATATATTTGTTGTCTGGTTCATGGAGGTAATCCTGAATCAGTTCAAATGAGAAATGGGACCGATGAAATAAGGTCCGGCAAAAGGTTGAAGTCATGGGATTAGTACTAAGTAAACCAAAAGAGCTAAATAGATAAAGATGGGTGAAATCATTGGGTGAGCTGATAAAACTAAAGAAAAGGATAAGACTTGGTGAATTACAGGGGCGGACCTAGCATAGAACAACAGTTACCCCTTGACGCTCTGGCTATAGTGTAAAATTAGTGTAAATTTTGAAAAAATTTGACCTTTTTTCTATTTCGCTGCCCCTTTGTATAGAAACGTTGCCCTTTAGGTTTTTTCTAGATCTGCCACTGGTGAATTATATATGTTGGAGCTAGAATTACGTTTAGGCTTATTATTAGGAGTTTGAGATAGTTTTGAAACGAAGGTATGTTTAGTATAAATAGGTTTATATTATATATTCTATCGTATGGTTTTCATTTTTTATACAATCAGAAAGAATTGTGGCTGGAGTTTTAGTCACAAAACCGTGGTGTTCATGTGTTGTTTGATCCAAATATATCTAACAGTTCAATCGCTCTTTTGGGGATGACTTGGGATGTTAAACTAGAAGAAAGCGATTATCTTAAATAGAGAAAAATTGACTAGACTGATGATCAACAGACCCAAAACAAATTTCTCTAGTGGCTAAGTTCATAGTTTTCAATAGATAAATAAAACTATCAAACTTGTTTAAGTGGATGGATGGCTGAACGAAGTTATAGAACGATGCAAGATTAGTATTGGGCTAGATTAGTATATATGGCCTAGTATCTGATCGAGTGGCATGTAACACAAGTTGTAACCAGTTGGTCTCAAGCCAGAATGGCGAAGAATGATAAAAATCCCAAAGATTTAGGCCTATGATCCTTTGAATTTTCTCTTGGTTAAGTAATAAAATTTTCTATCTGAAAATAGAGCTAGCTGAAAAAGAGGATGAATTAAGTGGTTATATACCGGCTTATTTATCATTACTAAAGCATTATCTAAAGATATAATTATACTGTCCATGTAGGCTGTTTTTATTGATTAATAAATGTCCTTCATATGTATATTAGGTATCATATAACTGCAATATTGTTTGATGGTAAGTTTTAAAAGTTAGAAAAAGAGTTAAATGGCTGGTTGGTCTCTATGGTTTGTAAATATTGTAGACTTGGTCTCAGTAGTTCAATAATTACACACATGATCCTCGTGGTTGTAATTTATGCACTCGGGTGATTCTTATCAATAACTTGTGTTAAATTTTTAGTTAAGTGTTTGCGAAATGACTAAATTACCCCTAACCAATTAAAAAAATAAAAAAGATATAAAGATGGGTGCACCCCCCCCCCCCCCATCTCTCTCTCTCAAATCCACCACCACCTCCACCTCCACCTCCAGTTCCACCGTCAACCCACAATCACCACCTCCACCGTCACCTTCAAACAGTCACACCCCAACAGATGTCGGAAACATCGGAGTGAGATGAAATAGATTGCTCATTGCACACAACACTACAATAACAATAACGACAACCATACCCAGTAAATCTCACAAATAGCAAAACTACTTATAGGGTATAGGGAGGGTGAGATGTAGACAGACCTTGCCTCTATCCCTAGGGATAGAGATGCTGCTTCCAGAGAGACGCTCGGCTCCAAAACGAACATCATACCAACACAACAAGTCAAAGAATATAGAAACAAGAAGTCACTCATACCAAGAAAGTGATCAGAGTGACACAATATAATGTAAATCATGCATAATAGCATACAACATCATTTGGGCAAAAACACAAGAAGGCAATCACCGGAAAAGTCACTTTAAGAATAAGAAAAACCTAAGTCCCTAAAATACACATAAGACCTTACTGCAATATCCTCTAGAAGTACTTAACCTTAATCCTACGACTCTACGAAGTCATATCTTAGACCATGTCCTCAGAAAGATGCAACTGTAGTAAATCATGCCTAATCTGCTTATCCCATGTCAGTTTGGGTCTGCCTCTTCCTCTCCTCCCCTCCACAATAAGAGTTTCCACTACTCTAACTGGCGCCGTCGTTTGCCTCCGCTTCACATGCCCAAACCATCTCAATCTCCCCTCCTTAATCTTATCTGATATACTAGCCACTCCTAATCTTTCCGTAAAAACCTCATTTCTTATCCGATCTAACCTCGTGTGTCCATGCATCCACCTCAGCATCCTCATCTCTACTACCTCCATCTTACGCGCTTGTGTCTTCTTGATAGCCCAACATTCTGTTCCATATAGCATAGCGGGCCTAATAGCTATCCTGTAAAATTCCCCCTTTAGTTTAGTTGGGAACCTCCTATCACAATACTCCACTGGCTGCCCTCCATCTACACCAGGAAGCTTGTATGCGATGGGTTACATCAGTATATATGTCACCATCTCTTTGTACAAATGACCCTGAATACTTAAATCTAGTTGCCTGCGGGACCAATTGATCCTCAATGGTGATTTGGGTGTCATCGTCATATCCTACGCCACTGAAATCACAGTGTAGATACTCAGTCTTAGATCGACTAATCCTTAGGCCCTTGCCCTCTAGAGCTACTCGCCACTCCTCTACCCTCGCTTTCAGGCACTGTTTAGTCTCTATAATCAACACAATATCGTCTACAAAAAGCATGTACCACGAAACTGTCTCCTGAATCAACTTGGACAACTCGTCCAAGACAACCACCAAAAGAAAAGGGCTCAACACAGACCCCCGGTGGAGTCCTACTTCCACAGGAAAGAAGTTTGTATCCCCTACAGGCACGCGGACACTAGTTTTCGTTCTACATGTATCCTTAATTATGTCTATATACTTCCCAGGTAGCCCTCGACCCTCCAAACTATCCCAAATCAATTGTCGTGGGACAGTGTCATGTGCCTTTTCCAGGTCGATAAACACCATATGTAGATCTTGCTTCTTCGCTCTATATTTCTCCATCAACCTCATTAGAATATGTATTGCTTCTGTAGATGACCGCCCTTTCATCAATCCAAATTGGTTTACTGAAACCTGAGTTTCTCTTCTAATTCTAGTTTCGATTACCCTCTCCCAAAGCTTCATAGTGTGACTTAGCAGTTTGATTCCTCTATAGTTCCCACAACATTGGACGTCTCCTTTATTCCTGTATAAAGGCACCACGACGCTACTCCTCCACTGATCTGGCATTTTTCCAGTCTTGAAAATACGATTGAACAAAAGTGTTAACCATCTAACTCCTTCCTCCCCCAAACACTTCCACACCTCAATCGGTATGTTGTCCAAACACACTGCCTTGCCTCTTCCCATCTTCCTAAGTGTCATCCTCACCTCTTCATGTGTGATCCTCCTGCAGTAGCAATTATTCTGTTGTCGCCTGTGAGTCCTGGGATTGATGCTATCTTGTTGGTATGCCCTACCGTCGTTGAAAAGATTATGGAAGTAAGTTTGCCATCTCAACTTAATGTCATATGCCTTAACTAAAACACGCACATCCTCTCCTTTGATAAACTTTAATACCCCTAGATCTTGTCTTTTTCGCTCCCTAGCTTTGGAAATCTTGAACATATCATGCTCCCCCTCTTTCCTTTCCAAACGTTCATACATTTGTTTATAGGCTATGTTTTTTGCCTCGGTCACCGCCTTTTTCGCTTCCCTTTTTGCCTTTTTGTATATCTCCCTTACCCTCAGCCGCTCCTCCTCATCTGTGCACCTCAAAAGGTCTCTAAAACTCTGTTGCTTATCCTTCATTTTGGTATGTACGTCTTCATTCCACCACCAGGACTCCTTATGCCTACTAGTCTTTCCTGTTGTGACCCCTAGCGTCTCATTCGCTACTGTAGTGATCGTAGTCGCCATAGCCTCCCGGATACGGTTTGCGTCGTCACCTAGTTGCATCGATGTCATCGAGTTCTAAAAGTGACAATAGAATTAAGATAAACTGATTTCATTTCATAGATTGTTCATGCCACATGACTTTTTGTGGAGTCTTTTATTATATTTAGATTGATGAACTTCTTAGCTACAGTGATATTTTTGTTGTTTTTTAATTTGTCTTTTGTGATTTTTTTTAGTCTTTCCCTTTTCTTTTCTATTTCTATTTTTAGTTTTTCAATTTCTTTTTTAAGTTTCAGTCAAACCTGATGTTATACATGTAACAAAATGAATGGTCTAATACTGACCAAACAACGTCAGTACCGAAATTGATATTCGTTTTTATTGTTTCGATTGATGTAAACATATCTCGGTATTTTTTTGGTCATATCATGACTTTTTTTTGTTTTTCTTTAGGCAAGTGTCGGTATCTTAATGAATCGGACCAATATCAAACAAATTCCTGCTATTAACATTATTTTTTCTGTTGCGTCTACATTTCCATTAAAAATTGGGTCGCCTCGCCGCAGAGCGCGGATTTAACCCACTAATTTAATATAAATAAGCACCAAAGAATGTTACTATATATAGAGATGAGATCTAGAACAAACATCTTTTAACATGCAAATGGTACAACTCCCATTGACCATATGCTTGACATTAGAACACAGTCGATCTTTCAAATTTATTAATGAGCCTACCTCAGCATGGAAAACCTGAAATGACATACGCTCAAGCTCTATCAAAATAAACAAGTTGCGGTCTCTTACATAGGTGATTATAAGACATAGGTGGAATTATTTGAAAATCAGTTTGGTTATGACCTAAGTAAATAAATAAAAAAAGTTGGGTAATTGCATTCTCATTGGCTATATGATGTGGGTTCACGGTCCTTGTCACATCACCCTAACAGGGCCACAACACCGATTCCAGGACGTTGTGGTGGTGGGGTGTGGGTGGTATGGGTGGCCTTGCCAGCCAAATAACGAGCGCTAAAGGTATGACATGGGGGAGGTTACATATACACATCACCAATCAAATTTCTTTTATTTTAATTCCCTTTTTATATAGTTAAAGGATGCTTTATTACACATCGTCAATGTTAAAGAGGGGGGGCGGGGGCACCATTGTTGTTCTAAAACTTACATAGTGCTGATGTGCCATGATAAAGCCCCTAGATCATATAGCCTTATTGCTAATCATACACTTACTATTTGGTTTGATTGATTTTGTCTCTAAACGTCCTTGTAAAAACATGTTCCAAATTTATGCACCTGTTTAAGTACATGTTCAATTTTTTAAACTCCCATTTATTAGGGGCACCCATTCATTAAGACCGTCTGTAATAGTTAATGCCTTCTTAAGATATTTTTCACCACATCAGCATCATAACACTCAGTTAAAAATGCGTAATGTCTAATGCCATTTCAATCATTAGTTTCTATTTTTTTCTCTTCATTTGTCGTTATCCTAGAAATCTCAATCCTCTTCATGCCCAGTTAATGCCTAGGGGTTGGTTTTAAGGGCGTTATCAAGCCACTTCACGTTGTATAATGCTCTATTATGCATGTCTTAATATCATTGACGAGATATGCTCAGGGCTAAGAGTGCAAATGA
>JARYGA010054921.1:0-27765 GCA_030545235.1 Helianthus tuberosus | reverse complement strand
CATTGTTTACTATCCACACTAAATACACTATATGTATATTTTTTAAGAGAAAATCTAATTCTTTTTGTCCACAATTTTTCTTAAATGATAATCTAAATCTTAGAATAGAATTATATGTGATGTTGGATTGGATATTTCTTTCCAGTTTTGGCTATATTATTTATTAAGTGTTTGTCATGTGTGGTGGTTAAAAAGAAAAGTAACTAAAATATTATGGCCAAAACACAAAATATAAAAGTAGCTTGTAGCTATGAAAGATGCTATTTAATAATAATAATAATAATAATAATAATAATAATAGTAGTAGTAGAGGGTTAAATGAGAATAATTTTTTTGTAAGAAAAAAAAAAGAAGTTTTAACCAATAAAAATGTTTCATTTTACTTCATTTAATATTTGCATTTAATTTTAATATTAGGGTATATTGGTAAACTTACATAAATCATTAATTTGTATTTTTCCCCTTTAATAACTAACTAAATTAAATTTGTAACTACTTTTCAAAATGAAGAAACACGAAACTAATTTTAGAACTAATTAGTTTGGTTTATGTTCCTTTCATAATGGTTAATTTTCTTTCAACTTTCTGAGCTCCGATTTGATCCGATATTCCTGCAAAACAGAACACCGTTAGCTCGTTAAGAGGGGAATATGGGGGTTTCCCTCTTAACCAGACTCCGGCGTGAGAATAAGTATCTGCTTTGAGGAAACAATTGTGTGTTAAGAGTGAAGAGTAGAGGGAATAAAATGTTTAACATGTTCATGGAGGTCTCTATTTATAGCCGAAGATGTGTAAGAGGAGGTGGGTTGATGGGCCTTGGGCCGGAAGGCGACAACCAGAGAATGTAGGACCGGTTTTGATTCCGAAACGATTGCGAAACGAACGTGAAACTTGCGGAATCCGTACACGAACGCGACCTAACACACGTGACGTAATATAAACGTGATTCTATTAGAAATCTAAAATCGTACAGCACCTTGAATCACTTTCTCTCTCTAGATTCTCTCTCTAGATCTAGAAAGCTCCAAATGACAAATGTAGCAAAAAATTTCTAATCTAAACATAAAGCTCCTATTTATAGGCCTTGGCTTTTAATGAGATTTCTCATTAATTACAATATCGCCACCTTGCCTTTTGCCTAGATATTCCATCATAACGACTCGTTTTCTTCTGTTTCTCGCTACTGCTCGGATTGACGAAGGCTATAGACATAAATGCACTAACAGACTCCCCCTTGGATACTGCTGCAGTCAATCTCAATCATTGAGTTAAACTCGTAGCGTCTTTTCTTTCTCTCTCTCTAGCTCGAACAGAATCCCGGTGGATCTGTTTTCAGCTCCAGCTTCCCCTTTCGGTAAACTCTTCAGGCTCCCCCTTTCGTCAAGCTTCCGTGCTTTGGGATCGACACCTGGCTTTCCAGTTACAAGCTTTTCTGGGAAAGATACCTGGCTCCTTTCACGCTTCCCCTTGCGTTGAGCTCGTCTTCAGACTCCCCCTTAGACTCGGCTATTGGGATCGTAGTCTGGTACATAACCTGCAATACTCATACATTTATAAGTAACAACATTTTAAACTTCCAAATTTTCCAGAAATCTTAATCTGGTTCTATTCAACTTTCTAAAACACTCCCCCTATCAACAATCTTTACAGATTTAGCAGTGTTAAGTATCTAAAATCCCTCACAGTTAATCATCCAAGTCCAAACTAATGACCTTGGAGATATCACAAACTGTTTTTAATTTTTTTTTTTAAATTTAAAATTTCAAGTTTCAAATTAATGAACTTGATTTATTTTCAGAAACACAATCAGCTTACTTAGATTTTGAAACTCAGCATCTCAGACATCGGTTGTCGAAAATAAAGCAGAATCAAAAATCTTTTTGAATTTTTCTGAAAATATAAAGCAGTAAAGAAATATGTACAAACATATTTACAGACAATATTTTTGTTTGAGTTTGTGTCAGAGGATCATATCAGTTTTTAACAAGTCACAAGTACCGTTGAGCTTAGTTACACATTAAGAATTAAACAATTCACTTAGATTGTCGATATACTTGTCCACTTAAATTTTCACACAAACTTCAACTGATTCAGGATACTAATTAGGTGTATTAAGAACTTAAACTCATTCATGTGTCCCACCTCTTGAATATACTCCCGTATCCAGATCCCAATATTCAGTCTTACAGGTGAGTATACCTAGATGATATCTGTAAGGGGAATAAATTATAGTACGAAATCGTGAGAGCTCAGGTCAGAACTTTCGTTCAGCAGAGAGATGACGGCTCGACTTTTGGTGTGTCCCCTTTAGAGGATCTTTTGTATTACAACAGCAATGACTATCAATTTTATTGTTTCATCAATTTGCTGAGGGCGGCGCTATATTTCAAGCAAGCAGAAAGTATTCTCCGGGGACTAGGCCATTGCTTCCGCAAAATCAGAAGTCCCGAGATAATACCCCAGATATCACTAAGCATAAAGACCTAGTATCTCAGAAAGAGGGGTCCTTCAAACGAGATTCCAGGGGTTACCTATATATCCAAGTAGTGTTCCCCACGAAATAAGCAAGTTTGAATTTAGGTTTATATCCCGAAAAAGTTTACTAAATGTATAAAAATCTACCGACACATCCACGGTGAGATCGTTTAACACATTTTGACTTTTCAATTCTTTAGCGTACTGTAACTGTCTACTGATGTACTATCATTTCCTCTTTTTACGCAAAAACTCAATTTTTGAATTTTATCATGTTTTTGACTTTTTCAAAATTTTCAAATGTTTTTGTATTTTCTGACAATTTTTCTCCCCCTAAAATGCAAAATCATATAAAGAAAATTTGACAACCAACACTGATAGCTTTGTTTCGCTATCCATTTTCTGCTTCTCATGCACTGATATGCAGAAAAATAATGTACCCCCATGATTTACATCACATTGATATTTTACAGTTTGAAAACCGTTTTTCAATCTTATGAAATTAATCATGTTTGTACAGCCGTGAGGGTTTCGGCGTATTCAATCAACACATATTTTTGTAATTTTCTATTTTTGACAAAAATTAAAAACAAACATATTTTTGGTTTTTCAAGTTTTTTAACAAACTAAAACATATTTTTGGTTTTTAATTTATCAATTTTTAGGGTTTTGAAAATGTTGTTTATTTATGTACATAATGAAAATAAACTTCCTGTTTCAACCAACACAGGATCCAGCAGCCTCCTCTCCTCGTTGTGCCAGGCTGCTCTGAGTTCCAAACTCACAATCTTCAAATTCCATGAGCAACTGCACAAACAAACTACTCAATTACTTGAACAATTTAGCCCAGGTCTGTTGGACCTTAGGCATTTCAACACAATATGTATCATTCAGTTTAGGAAAATCTTTGTCATCAAAAACTTTTCCATCTTTGCCTTCAACTTTCTCATCTTTTACCAAATTCACTTGTTTCTTAATACTCCATGTCTGTCCTTTCGGAGTACCTCTTTTGCAAAAATGTGAATCTTTTTGAACATTTTGTTTTTTATCAACAACTTTTGGTTTCCAAAACTCTTGGGGTTTTGACATATCAACATTTGTTCTCCAACTTTGAGTTGTTCTAACTCTGGGTGTGTGAGAATTCCATGTCTGTCTTGAATCGAACCTGTTTAGGTTTGATTTCCAAGTTTGGTTCGAAACAAACTTGTTTGTGTTATACCTCCAAGTTTGTTTTGAGTCAAATCTGGTTGACCTTTGTCTCACATTGTCAGATTTTTGTTTCTCAGCATCAATATTCTTTAAGTCAACATCCACAGGTTTCAGATTTGGACACTTGCGAGCAAGATGTCCTTTTTATCACATTTAAAACATGTTCTCATGGAAACATCTTTGACCTGTGGTTGTTGCTTTTTCTTTTTAGCAAAGAACTCATCATTAGACTGTCTCAATTTGAGTTCTTTTTCTTCTGCTAAACTATTTCCTTGAAGAAAACTCATTTTTGCCTGATAAATTGGCGTTTCATTTTTGTTTCGATTATGTTTCTTCTTATAACCCAACCCAGCCTTCATGTTTTTCTTCTTGTAACCAGGTTTGTTATACGAACTTCTATGACTCTTACCAGCAAACTTTGAAATCTCAGACTTCTCTATCTCAACCATTTTGAACACTTTATCAACCTTTTCTGAAATCACATTCTGAATCGGGAATACAACATCTAAGAACAATTTGTCTGATCCAATCATGGTATAAACCAATCCTTTTGAATCATCATTCAAACTTTTCTCGGATTTTGTGTTTTTCAGATAACTATCATGAAGATTTCCTTCATCTTCATCCTGTGATTCAGATTTACCTGTATCAACCGACTCTTCTTTCAACACACTTTCAACGAATTTTCCTACTACCTCTGAATCATGAGAATCATCAGATTTGGAATAGGTTATGTCAATGTTGTCTGGCAATTGGTCTACCATGTTGAAAGCTTTTTCAACCTTTTCCTCATCATAAAATGCAAACTTTCCCGGTGGTGGAACTTGATGAAACTCTGAACCAATACCTTTCTTGTTTTGCTCAGACTCACCATCTCCCGGTTTTATATTGAAAATTCGTTCAAGCACATATGACGACACGTGATAACTTTTTAACTTGTTGTTATCCTGTTCTAGATCAGCAATCTGTCGCTTTAGCTTAGCAACATCCTCAATATAGGAATTAACAACATCTTGTTTTATGGAATACATTCGTTTAAGCTCTTTAGTTGTTTCAGAAAGATAATTCATTCTTGATTGAGCAAATTTCATTTAATCTTTCACTTTTTCGTATGACTCTTTCGTAATATGATATGCTAATTTCATTGAGTCATATTCTTTCTTCATTTCTTGACAAGCAATTTCTTTTTGTGAACATTCTTCTGTCATTTTAGAAACATTTTCTTTCAAAACTTCATTTTCTGTTTCTAACTTTTTACATTTTTCTGAAAGTTTTTCATCATTTTGTTTCAAAACTTTTTCTTTTTCTAGCATTTCTTTGCATTTTTCTTTAAAAACGTTTTCAATTTTAGTGAATTCAAGATCTCTTGTTCTGAATTGCTCATCTTTTTCAGTACAAGCTCTGCACGGTTCCATGCATTTCTTGCACTGTTCAACAGTTTTCAAGATTTCAGAGTTAGAATTTACCTCTGTGATTGGCACTTTAGTGTTTGCTGCATCTGTCTGATCAGCGTCATTCTTATTTCCTTCAACACCAACTTCTTCACCAACATCACTAGTTTCCAAATTCTCATTCTTCACTTCTTCTTTCTTCTTAGTTTCTTCAACTTGCTGCTCTTCAGTAACAGCTTTCTCAACTTCTACATTCACCACAACTTCTTCTTTCACTTCCACAGCTTTCTTCACATCTTCCTCAGCAACTTTCTTTAATTCTTCAACCCAACTCTCAACATTCTTCTTCATTCTCTCTTCATCCCTTTTTCTTAGACACGATGTCATTGCATATCTGATCTCCTTTTCATGTCTTTTAGCATATTTGTCATCTTTCATCACATTTCTGTAATATTCGGCTCTTAAAGGAACTATGAGAAGAACATCATCAAAAATTATGTCTTTCTTTGGAACAACTGGTTCTCCTTCTCTGTTGAAGTAACACTCTCTCTTCTTATCCCATCTTCTGTTGCTCACGGCACTCTCATACTCTTCTTGCATTTCATCCATTCTGTTCAACACAAAGTTTCTTTCTTTGTAAGTTTTTTCTTTCAGAATCTCTTCTCTAGTTTTCTCTTTGATTTCAGCTGTATCTTTGTCTTTGTTTTCATCTTGAATCTCAGCAACAAAAACAAACTTTCTTTCCTCTGTTAAAGCTCTGCCATGAGCTGTTTTTCGAACATTCTCCAAACGATCTTCTTCTGGACAAATTGAGCTCCAGTCAAAACCTTCATCATCTTGAATTACAAAACAAGCTCTTGATTTGGTTTTATCTTTAATCAATTTTGGCTCTTCTTTGCTTCTGTGATAGATCGCTTTTCGATAATAATCATCGTTGATTTGGAGCCACGTGTCTCAGTTGTCGGCCTTGTTGTCCCTCTGCCATCAGAAGGTAAATGGAGATCATGGGGCAGATGTCGCCGCCCCCTGATTGGTGTCACGTAGGCGTCCGTGTGTACTATCTATCTCCTGCACGTCAGACGATCATGGAGCACGATTGAGCACAGCCTGGAGGACGCTGATTGGCTTGTTCTTCTTCCACTTGTACCTTTGGTACTTTCTGAAGTGGCATTGCGCTTTGCCTCCCGCGCGACCTTTGCTGAGCACGTCAGTAGCCCGCGCAGGGTTGTAGCAAGTGAAGGCTCTTATTCAGAACGTTAAGTATAGAAATTTCTGTTATCTCTTTTTTGGACCTCGCGCGAGGTCAGACTCTGCTTGAGCATCCCGCGCGGGTCTAAGATTGATTACCAAACTGATTAAGGAGTATGGTCCAACGCACGACCTGAGTGGTCTGCGCGGCATTTTTGGGACCATATCCCTTCAAGCCCCCCCCCAGTCCAGTGCTGCGTCACGCGCGAAGTGAGTGGTTGGTGCTATGGACTTAGAAAAAAGGAAATGTTGGGTTAGAAAAATGCCTGCTAAATCTTGGTGAGTCGCGCGCGTGTAACTGTCTGTCAGTTACTACGGCGCGACTACCAGATTTGTCTGTTGAAAATCCTCTGCTTTTGAGTTTAAGCGCGAAGGTTCATTGGAGAATAGTGAATGCTGCGCGGCCTGGGTAACTTCTGCATGAAGTTTGTAGTAAATTTGAGCGGGAAAAACCTAGAATTTTGAATTCTGACAGGTTGGTGGGAAATGTCGTTGATGGCGACGTTTGAGTTGACTGCTTACACGGCCATCTTCAAGTTGTCACTGACGGTTCTATGTTGAAAATGTGTGTTGAAAGCAATTCTCCTGTTTGATTGTGAAAAGTTTGTTACCATTCTATTCCGCCGCACTACTTGTTCATTGTTCATCTTAATTCAAACATAAAACACAATCAAAACCAAAATCAAAACCACTGATGGAACAACCACTGGTCTTGTTCCATCAGTGGTTTTCATAAAAAACACTTGTCCTTCATCTCATCAGTGATTGGCACGTGGACAGTACATAGCGGTCAGATCTTTTGTAACCGCCACCACGTCAGCATTCACTTTTTCTCTTATAAAACCCTTTTCAAAACCCCAAACAGGGTTTTACTGTCGAATCAAATTCACAAAAATTCCTTTCTCAAAACAGTTCCATTTCCCTCTCTCAAATTCTTCAAAACCTTCATCGATCTTCTTCTCCAAAATGACAAAATCAAAGTCATCCGCTAAATCCACTTCAAAATCTTCTCGTAAAAAGACCGCTCAAACGGCTACACCCATCGAAATACCATACAAAGCACCTCACAATTATCTAGGTCTTCTGACAAAACCAGGCACCACCTATACATTCGACTCCATCATTGACACCATATCTGCATCAAAGTACAAAACTTTGTTAACAGCAGATGCTCCAATTTATTTGCAAACCCAGAGAGACTTTTGGAAAACTACTACCCATGAAAAACAAGGAGAAGATGTCATAGCCATTAACTCTTCTCTAATGGGTAAAGCTATCAAAATTACACCACAATCCATCTCGGAAGTCTTTGAACTCAATGATCAGCAAGGTAAAACTTATTTTCCCAAAAATGAGTTAAAACTGGTTTCCTTGAAAGAGGTTATGCAAAACAAATAAAAAAGGATACCTTACAAAAAGGTAATTTTCCACCTACAACAAGATTTTTGTTCCATACTCTGCTTATGTGTGTTTCAAACAAAAACACTTCTTTTAATGAGATATCATTAAAGATTCAAAACCTGGGATATGCTATTCTTCAAGATGAAAATTTCAATTACTCCCAGGAAATCTTTAATGATTTGGTTAAAAATGTTGATAAAAAGCCATTCTCACTTTTTCCAAGATTTCTAAGCTATTATTTTGAAAAGAAATTTGGCAAGGATGATGCTTCTGCAATAAAACAAGGTGAATCTTTTCAAATAAACAGCTTAACTGTTGAAACTTTTACAAGAATGTCAACACCTTGCAAAACACAAGCAGAGGTGTCTGAGCAGATTTTAGCAGCTACCACTGCTCCTCAGGTATCTGCTGCTGAGCCCACTGCTCAAGGTGATCATAGCAGCAAAACAACTGCTTTGAAACCCACACCTACAATCACCAAAAAGCCAAAACAAAAGAAAACTCAAAAGCCCCCCCCCCCAAACCTACCAAAAAGGCAACTCTGGAGGATGAGATACCAGAGCAACTGCCGGTGACAGCACAAAAGTCACAAGAAACCACTGCTGCTACTTCCTCACAGCAGTTGGTAAAAATATCTCAACCTATGCCTGAAACTCCTCCTGCTTCTTCTAAAAAAGAACAGGTTGTACAAATAGGGACACCACAATATGATGCTCTGGAATCACTTGCTTCCATCATCCATAGCCCAATGCCCGGGGCCAATTCTCTTTCTACACCCAACCTCACCTCCACAATTCCCCCACCAACAAAATTATTGTTGGATGCTATTGATTTGAACCAGGCACAAACCAGTCCTTCTCACTCACCTATCAATGAGAACATACTTCAACAAGTGACTGGGTCTGATGTATCAATCATTGCTAACCCACCAACAAGACCTGAGGAGGTTACACCCCTTGAGTTACAAGTAACTCTTGGTGGTAGTCCAAGTGAAGCAGCCACTACAAGTGCTGAACCGACTGGTTTGCATTTGGATAGTGGTTACATCAATAAGATTTCCTTGGAGGCAATTTCTTCTATGGGAACATTTGTGTATCCAGTCTTCACTGGTTCACTAAAACGTGTCACCCTTTTTGAAGGAAGAAGTCCCCAGAACCAAGAAAAAGGGGTATCAGTGGATGACTATTGGAATACATTCCCTAAGTCAACCACTGTTCAAACCACTATTAGTGGGAAATCAAATGATCCCATTAAGTTGGGTGATGGTTTAAAGTACCTAGAATTGACAGATAGAATTGACAAACTGGATACCTCTGTTGCAGAAATCAAAGCAATGCTGCAACAGTTGTTGAAAGTTCAAAAGGTGTAACCCACTGCTGTTCCAGCTCAAGCACCTGCTCCACCGCAAGCACCTGCTGGAAATGAGTTATGGAATCTATTTCAACCCCTGCTCCAACAACAAAGACAAATGGCTGATCAGCAGCATGATAAACATGTTCAAATGCTGAGAAACATGATGGAGTCAAGGTTCAAAGATACCCAAGCTGACATCAAGGCTATAAAGGCCCACATACTGAACACCACTGGCACTACTCCTCCCACTGTTCTCTTCATTGATAACCCCCCTCCATATAATGCCAAAAAGGGGGAGAAAATCAAGCAGTGGAAGAAGAAGGGAATTGAAGATGGGCTTTATATTGAACCAGAAAAAGAAAATATGACTAAAAATATCCCTTTGCCAGATGGTAGTAAGAAGATGGATGTCACCACAAATGCACTTGCTGAAGCAGAAGCAAGTGTAAAAAGGGATAAAGTGGCTAAGGATAAAGCCAGGTGGGAACAGGAGAAGAAAGCTTTCATGGAGCTGAATGCACAGGGTCCTTCTGAGCCTATGGATGATGAAAATCCTAAGGATGAAAAGAAGAAGCCCACTCGACAAGTGAGGCAACCCAAACACACACCATCCATACCTACAAAGCATGCCTCCAAACCACCTACTAAAGGCTCCAAACCTCAAACTGTAACCCAAACAGCTGTTGTAACTCCTGCTGTATCAACAACTGCTGTTACTTCAGTAGTTTCAACAACTGCCAGCCAAACACCTGCCATCTCTTCAACACACACCACTTCAACACACACCACAACCACTGCCTCACCACCACCACCAAAAATCACTTCACCACCAAAAACAACCTCACCACCATCACCTCCTGCTAAAAAGCAGAAGACATCAGATGTTACAACATCTGTTGTAATGACAACAGTGGTTGAAACACCAGTTGTTTCAACAACTGTTAGTCAGCCACCTTCTACCACTTAAATCACCACCACTGATCCACCCAAAACATCATCAGCCTCTCCTACAATAAAAAGGAGAAGGATTTTTATACCTGATGATGATTCTCCATCACCACCACCAACATCTTCACAGTCTCTTGCACTTATTCCAAACCCTGTTCCTCTCTCTTCAGCTCAAGTACAACAACCAATCACTACCATCACTCCTGCAGGTTTCCAATATCCTCTTGAACTTATAGCAGTCAGAGAAGAGATTAAATCCTTCTACTATGAGGATAATCCTGCTAAAAGGAGGTTGCCATCAGTTGAAGGATATCCTAGGCCCAACAACATAGAAGAGTACTTGAAAGTTAAGGCTCAACAGGCAGTGGATATCTCCAAAAGAAACTCTCAAGGAAAGACTGACAAAGAAATTCAAAGGCATTACCAATTTCTATTCACTCAAGTCAGATCCTTAGAGCAGTTTGCAAAGAATGTATGTAGACAAATTTCAGAAAAAGCAGATGAATCTTTGAGAAAATACTATATTGAAAACATCATGGCTCATAAGAAATACAAGGGGGAAAACATATGTACAAAGAGTGGACCATTCCTGAGCTTGAAAGTGAAGCAGCCAGGATTCAAGAAATGATTAAGAATAAGGTCAAACACACTCCTCCAGATTGGTCAAAGTACAAAAAGAATGTGCCTGAAAAGACATTGGAGCTGAAGAGAATGAAAGAGGAATTAGTTGCTGCTGATTATGGGTCCAAAAATCAAGTGATGAGATGGAAAGAAGACAAAGTCAGGACCACCTACAAAAGGTTGGAGGAATTAAGGAAGAAAGATCCCAAAGTTCCACAAAAACCTGACTACCATGAAGCAGAGGTTTCTACAAGACCACCAAAGCTGCAAATCAGGAGATCCACTGCTCCAGCTGGTGCTGCCATCTATAAAAGAAGACAACAACAACAGTTGGATACTGAAACAGTGGTAGAATTAATGGCAGGAGATGACCTTGTTAAAGAAGACATTAAGAGAATGATAGCTGAAACACTTGGCCTAAATCAACCTGCAAGCACTGCTCAGACAGTCATCACAAGGCCAGCATCACCAAACTCCTCATCTAATAAAAATCTCCCAAGAAACCCACCAGAATCAAAAGTACTAAAGTGGAAAACTAACAAACAGAACCATGTATTGACAGTGATCAAGTCTAGTGGAGAAGTGAAGAAAATAACAAGGGAACAAGCACTTGGCCTAGGTCTTGAAGATTTGCAGGATCTCCTTAATCTTCCACTGTGCAGGGATGAAGATGACACAGATTCCTTAGCCTTTGAGTTACAACTCAAAGGGAAAATAAGGGAACTGTTGACGAGGCAATAAAGATCTACCAATAATGAAGGGTTTTGGCATTATACGTTCCAGGGGGAGATTGTTGGGATTGAACCCTATCAGAGGAACAGATAATTAAAGCCAAAACTGGGTCAGAGCAGTGGATCCAGAATAAGCAGATGTTATATAGTCAAGTCTCTCCCCTTGAAAGTGGTTTCAACATCTGATGACCTCCAATCCACTGATCGGTACAACTACTGACCTACAACTATTGATCAAGTCAAAGACTAATGAAGACTAAAGCCCTCCTGTTCAATCTACTTCTATGGGTCAAGCACTGCTGGATATATCAAGTGCTGCTGGGTTCACATCAGTGGAAGGATTCAGCAGTAGTTTAGTTTGTCTTTATGTAATGTATTGTAATAACAGTTGTTAGCATAGCAGTACTTGTATAGATCAGTTGTTAGAGTTTGTTAGGAGGTTAGATGTCACTTTCATGGTGACGTTAGCAAAGATGCCTCAGTGGTTTGTCAGTGCCTATAAATAGAACAGTACCTTGTACTGTTCTGTTAGCTCTTCACCATCTTTCTTCCTGCACGAAAAAATCACTGTGAGCTCAGGCTGACAAGGTGTGTTGAATTGAATCTTGTAATAAATTCAAGCATTCGGTTCTATGTTGAAAATGTGTGTTGAAAGCAATTCTCCTGTTTGATTGTGAAAAGTTTGTCACCATTTTATTCCGCTGCACTACTTGTTCATTGTTCATCTTAATTCAAACATAAAACACAATCAAAACCAAACTCAGATCCTAACAGTGAGGGTGCGACATTTCGAGTTTTTTTGCCGATCCCACGATATAGAGCCTACAGTGGAGAGATTTAGGGTATTCTACCAGCTAATTAGGAATATGGGGTTTTATTCTTTAGGTAACCGGGGATCTACCAAGAAGATTCTTCTAAACCCTCCGAAGAGTTTCCATGACTGGAAACAGAAGTTTTTCTTCATTAGAGAGGAGGTTATTCCCATTGCAATGATCTTTTCCGTGCGCCGGACACAACTGAGAAGGAGGAACTGGTGATTCCTAAGAAAGAAGACTAGTACTTGAAGCTCACTGCCACACCTAATCGAGTTTTTGGTGAAAACGTTCTGGTCGCGGCGCATATGAGCGACCAGTGGCCGAAGGATGGCAATGAGGTGTCCGTGTTGAAGTTTCAAGATAGAGGTTAGTTACTTCTTTGATTACCTCCTCTTTTTGTAATTCAGTTGAGCTTAATTGTTGATTTTAAATGTAGAGGCGCACCTTTATCAAGCTGCTTTCCCCACCTTTGGTGGGTCCCTGGGCGTGCGCCTGCTGGAACCAGGGGAGCAATACTGGTATGAGCGTATCAAAGGTCATTTTTTGTATCCTCCTGCTGGAGCTTTTTCCAATCCTCCTTCTGCAACCGAAGTTGCGCATTTACCCAACCCCAGGCCCTTGCGAGCTGTGACTTCCGCTGGGAAAGAGATTCTTTATCTTTCCAGCGAGGAGTCTGTAGGGTCTTCAAATGGGGAGCTAAGTTCCTGGTCTAACATCTTTGCAGGTGTGTTGCGCGACCTTGGCATTGATTCGGAGGAGAAGAAGAAGAAGCCGAACAAGAAGAAGAAAGTGATTACCATTGATGCTGAAGTGACCAGCAAGAAGGGCGGGAGTAGCCGCGCGACTGCCGGTGCTTCTGACAAAGGTACTCTATGATTTCGTCAGAGTAACTTGGAGGATTACGTTATTACAAGTGACTCACTTGAGGGCTTGTCGCGTATAGGCGAGAAGAAGACCAGGGCTGCTAGTTCAAAGAGTTCGGGGAGCGCGGGTTCAAGGAACCCAGATGCTGGCGCTACTCCTTCGTCCATCGCGCTAGATGAGGAAGAAGGGGAAGAAGAAAAAGAGGAACCTGTTGTTAAGTTGATAAGCCGGAAGAGAAGCAGAGAGGAGACTGCTGCGGGCGTGCAGGTGACGCAGAAGACTGGGGGAGCCCCAGTAATAGGCAAACAGAGAAGTCTGCGCTCTCTCTACAAATTCTCGCCTGGTTAGTTTTATGACTTCCTTCATACTTTCTTTAATGAAATTTCTTTTTAACACTTGGTTTCTACAGAGTCCAGGAAGAAGACCCCTGAAAAGAAGGGTGTTGAGTTTAAGGACCCTCAAGAACCGGCGCAGAAGAGAACCAGGGTTGTGATCAAGCCTCTTAAGTCTGCTGGGTTGGAGGTTGAGAAAGAGAGGTAGAAAGAAAAGGAGAAACAAAAAGAGAAGGAAAAAGAGGAGAAGAAGAAGAAGGCGGGTGAAAAGCCTGTCAGTAATAAATCCAATGAGCCGAGATCGCTGCTACTACCATGCAAGAGAAGATGCAGGGTCCGGAGGTTACTCGTATCACGGGGCTTGACCAGCCCCTTCATGAAAAGGATCAAAGAGCAACTCGTGGCAAAGTGCCCGAGGTTGTCAAGCCAAATGAGCCTGCGCAGGTCAATCCCCCCACCCAAACTGTTCAGGTGACTTCTGCTGCTGGGGAATCACCTGCTGCTGTGCATAAAGAGATTAGGACTACTGCAGGTGGAGCAGGTGCGGCTGGTGGTGCTGGAGGGTCCATGCCACAGACTCTTATCGTTCCTAAGGATACCTTAGGCGACATTTAATACAAAACTTACACCGAGGAGGCTCGCGGTGATGCTCCCCACCGAGCTCCACGGGGTTTAAAGTAGAAGGATACCTTCCTGGAGTTCGCTCCTTGTCGTGATTGGTTCTTGAATTCATTCCCTACTGGGGAAGTTAACCGGTAGAGGGCGCGATCCCATGATGCGCTATACCATGCTTACGTTGTTGGAGAAGCCAATACCCGCGCCACTAACCACCAAATCGTGCGCGAGTGGCGTACGATGGTTAAAGAGTTGGGTGATTGGGAAAAATATTGTGAGCGTGTGTTAAGACAGGTCAAGGACTTTGAGAAGATGAAGAGCTCTTTTGCTGAGGAGAAGGCCGCCTATGACGCGGAGAAAAAAGTCTGAAGAATGGGGGCACGAGGGCCTAAAGAGCAAGCTACGTGCTGCTGAAGATCTCTTGTCCCAGGAGCGCGCAGAGTGGAAAAAGATATGTGAAAAAGATAATCAACGCATGTATGCCGCGCACTATAAAATCACGGACCTTAAGGCTCAAGTTGCTGCTCAGAAAGGGAAAGTCGAGGAAGTTCAAGCAGATAAAGCACGTGTTGAGGTTCAACAGTGTTAACCCTTTCTCTTTATGTTTTTTGCTTGTGAAAATGTTCACAGTCATTTTTATCCTTTTTAGGATGAGTTAAAGACGCAGGTGGCCAGTAGGGACAAGGACTTAGCTGCTAAAGATGAAGAAATCGCTGAGTTGAAGCGTCGACTGCATGAGCAGACGGACAAGAATGAATCGTTAGAGATTGATCTTGAGGTGGAGAGGGTAAAGGCTGCTACCGCCCAAGAGGCGCGAGATGTTAGCACCTCTGCTCTTAATGTTGCTCAGAACAATTATGCCGAAGCTAAAGCGATCGTGGATACGCTGGTTTCCGACTCTAAATGGATGCGCAATAGAGGGGTAGTTCTGGTAAGGTTACTTGAAACTTATGCTTTATTCCTTGTTGTCTTGTTTCTTATCCATTGCCTTTCTTGTAGATGGCTAACTCCATTCTGAATGCTTCTGAGCTGGATGCGGCTGTTGCCGCTCTCATAGATGCCTCACGCGCGGTTGGTCATCGTGGAGGTTATCTAGAGTGTGCACAACATGTTGAAGAGGCATTAGGACATGAGGTTGATGTCAGTCATTGCTCAGTGACCGATCAGGCTGATGCTGCATTAGCCCGCGCTGAAGGGGTTTATGACCATTTATCATTACCTGTGATGGATTTGGTCACAGAAGCGCTGAAGCATGACGACTGGTGTTCACGGATAAAGACTATACTAGACCCTCCACAGACTGTGGAGTTATCTGATGAGGAAGAAACAGCCGGTGGTGATGGCGATGGCGATGGGAGTGATGATGATGATGATGGTGGTGATGGTTATGAATAGATAGTGTTGATAGGCTTTGTGCCTTGTAATTTTCTTTTTAGATGTTAAATGTAACTCATCGCGCGGTCTCGCTTTTTGAATCGAACTGATGATGTTTTGTTACTTTTTATGTGATCATTGTGCGAACGCACTTTTTTGTAATGTGACATTTACGTTTGTTTTTTTTGTTTTTTATGTCAATTTACAATTATTGCATTGTTGTTAGAAACTTTGGTTAAGTTAGCGCGAATAAATGTAAGTGTGGCTCGTATGTGAGTATACCTGCCCGGTCTCGCGCTATGTTTGTGGAGGACCTTGGAGGCATAACTCGAGAGCTCGTAATTTACTGGAGTGTTTTCGTGCTAATTAAGAGTTTAACATGCATTTGTAACGTAGAAGTCATGATGCTAACAACAAAAGGCATAGTCAATGCTTTCATTAAGTAGCTTTCAAACAGGCGCTAGGCCAATCATACATCATTGAAAAAAAAAGGCGTATAGCCAACATAGGTAATAAAAAAGGTGCGTAGCCAACATAAGCGGATAAAGGCGCATGGCTAAGAGTAGTCACATGTAACACTTGCGCAATTGTTGCGCGTTCCATGTGCGCGGGATGATGTATCCATCCAGTGTGCACAACTTGGATGCCCCTTTTCCTAGCACCTCATGTATTAAGTATGAGCCTTCCCACTTTGGTGCTAGCTTCCCTGGGTGTTCAGCATTGGAGGCTTCATTGTCTCTGAAGACGTACTCTCCTGGAGTGAAGGTACAAATGCGCACTCTTGCATTGTAGTACCTCTCCAACTGTGTCTTGTACTTGGCCTCTTTGATTCGAGCTATTTCGCATCTCTTTTCGAGTAGGTCCAAGTCTAGACGACGCTCTGCCTCGTTATTGATTTTGTTTACCGCTGTCAAGCGCGGCGAGGGGAGGCCAATTTCAGCTGGGATAACCGCCTCTGAGCCGTAGACCAGGCTAAAGGGGGTTTCGCCAGTGCTCGTTTTCGGCATGGTTCGATGAGCCCACAGGATGCTCGGGAGCTCATCTACCCAGCCTCTTCTCTTAGTGCCCAGACAGGCCTTTATCCCGTCAACGATACTTTTGTTAACACTTTCTACTTGGCCGTTGCCCTGAGGGTACGCAACGGAAGAGAAAGTGTGTTCGATATTCATCTCTTTCATCCATTCTTGAAGATCTTCAGAAGCAAAATTGGTGCCATTATCGGTTACAATCTTGAGTGGGGGGCCAAACCTGCAAATGATGTGTTCCCATATGAACTTGCGCACCATCATTGCAGTAGTTGAAGCGAGTGCCTTGGCTTCCACCCATTTGGAGAAATAATCAACGGCAACAATTATGTACTTCAGAGCACCAGGAGCTTCAGGGAAAGGTCCCACCATATCAATTCCCCAATGCTGGAAGGGCCAGGTAGTGGACACATAGATGAGATCATTTTTGGGCGTAGGGTTTTTTGGGGCGTGCCTTTGACAGGAGTCACATTTGCGCAATTCCTTTAGAGCGTCAACGTGCATACATGGCCAATAGTGACCAGCGTTCATTACCTTCGCGACAACCATGCGAGGGCCCGCATGAATGCCGCATATGCCTTCGTGAATCTCCCTGATCAGGTAAGTTGCATCTTGAGGGTCCACACAGCGCAATAGTGGCCCTAGGAAGGATCTCCTGTACAAAATTCCACCATTCATCTCATAGAACAAGGCTTTGTTCTGTATCTTCCTTGCCTCTGCTTTGTTTTCAGGGAGAATTCCTTCTTGCAGATACTGGATGATAGGGGTCATCCAAGATGGTTGCCCTATCTCAATCACATTCACTTGGCGCAACAAAACCGACGGGTTTTTTAAGACTTCGATTCTTACATCTTTGGCGAGATGTTGAAACGAGCTTGCTTAAAGCGTCTGCTGGTTTGTTCTCTGACCGATTGATATGAACTACCTTGTATGACTTGAATTGTTGCAGCAACTCTTTCGCTTGCTCTAAATACAAGGCCATAACTTCACCTTTTGCATCATACAACCCATTAATTTGACTCGCGATCAAGAGAGAGTCGACATGTGCTTGTAAGTTTTGAGCTCCCATCTTGATGGCTAGGAACAAACCTACCAAAAACGCTTCATCCTTCAGGTGACCTGTATCCTTGTGAAAATCGCAGTACAGGTTCGGGTCTTGCCCCTTCTTGTTGGTCATCGGCTTTGGTGCCTTGAAATCGTGGTTTTCCGTTATGAGCACCTCTTTCGGTGTCTTAATGAGCGGAGTCCAGTGCTTTTCTCGATTCTCGTTCCTGACTGCCTTTCGATATCCGATTCTGTCAATCGTTTCTCGCACGTCTTCTTTGTAGCGCGGTCTTTCCTCATAACTGCTGGATTGTCCAGTCTTCCATTCATGATTTCTGTTCTTGTTGCGCTTGCTATAGTCGCGTGAGCTTCTCTTGGAAAAACGGTCTTCGGTGTAGGAGTTTTTGGCTCCAGCTAGCGATTCTTCAGTTTGCGCTACTATCTTTGCGGCTTCCATGAGCTTGTCCCATTCCTTGGGCATACCGTCTTTTCCAGTGATAGTTCGGATGATACTATCACATCGAATAGCTTTCTTGAAGTGAGCGTGCATAAGTTGTTCGCTTACACCACCGATTTCCAAACACTCCTTATTAAAGCGAGTGATGAAGTCTTCTAAACCTTCATTTTCTCTACGCCAGATATCTGTTACTTCATCGCACTGATAACGTTTTTGCTGGCTGAAGTGGTTTACAAATTGTGTTCTGAAATCGACCCATGAAGTGATTTTTCCAGGCGAAAGGCTGTCGAACCGTGCGCGAGCAGCCCCTTTAAACGTCTGGATAAACAGATGGCACCACATTGGCATGTTCCATCCTCCCATAACACCAACGCTTGTAAATACTCGAACATAATCGTTAGGGTCGGTGAGACCGTTGAACTTTCCCACTGTTGGAGGAAGCTTTTCTCTTGACAGCGGGGCTAGAGCAATCTTTGGAATGAACTTTGAGTGTTCAGCAGCTTCCGCTGGCCTGTAGGCTAGGCTGAAATCTCGCTCTGCTTCTTCGCTGTATGCGATGCGCTGTCTTTGCCTATACGACTCATGGTTTTTCTGCAACTTGTTGAAAACTGAGGAACCTTCATCTTCTTGTCATGAATAATCATCCGGGTCTGTGTCATCCCATTCGTAGTTCATGTTGCGCGGCCCCAGTCGGCTATGAACTGGACCCTTTTTGCACGTTTGACGGATGGTCATAATAACTCCTTGTTTCCCCTCGTGTATCGCGCGTGTTATGCACGCTTGGCCTTCTCAGAGGGGAGGTCTGTTGATTCTTCCTTGAATGTTCTGCTGTGGGGGCGTCTGGTGCGCCTCCTGAGTTGGACCCGGAGGAGTAACCAAGGATGGCTTTGCTTGTAAAATCGCCTGTTGTGCGCTCAAGGACTGATACGCAGTATTTATGGTGGCAATTTGTTTGGCATACCAAGAAGCTAAAGTTTCGCCTTCTGTTAGCCCTAGTAGCGCCGAAATGTTCAGATTTGGAGCTGGGTTTGAAGGACCAGCGACATGACTTGCTGGGGTTCCCGTTTGGGTGATGCGAGTGAAGCTCGAACGGGGTCCCCCAGTGTTCGTTACTTCATTTTCACCTATCTCTTCGGCATGTTGGACTTGGACATTCGGATTGTCCTCCCCCAATCCTGCGTTAGAGTTCGTGCCAAAACCGAAATCAGGAATGATTCCTTGACCAGCCATGATAGAAGGAACAAAAACTTACAAAAAACTCAGAAAAAGAAGATGGAAGTGATTGTGAAAATCGGTGGGCGCCAATGAAGAAACACAGAACTAATTTTAGAACTAATTAGTTTGGTTTATGTTCCTTTCATAATGGTTAATCTTCTTTCAACTTTCTGAGCTCCGATTTGATCCGATATTCCTGCAAAACAGAACACCGTTATCTCGTTAAGAGGGAATATGGGGGTTTCCCTCTTAACCATACTCCGGCATAAGAATAAGTATCTGCTTTGAGGAAATAATTGTGTGTTAAGAGTGGAGAGTAGAGGGAATGGAATGTTTAACCTGTGTACGGAGGTCTCTATTTATAGCCGAAGAGGTGTAAGAGGAGGTGGGCTGATGGGCCTTGGGCCGGAAGGCGACAACCAGAGAATATGCTCTTTG
The DNA here is from genome assembly GCA_030545235.1 of Helianthus tuberosus. Taxonomy (NCBI): domain Eukaryota; kingdom Viridiplantae; phylum Streptophyta; class Magnoliopsida; order Asterales; family Asteraceae; genus Helianthus; species Helianthus tuberosus. The sequence goes on along the minus strand of JARYGA010054921.1, from coordinate 8,209 downwards.
TCTCACTGGTATCGACCATTAGTGTCTGTTAGAAGATCTACGGTGCTGGCGCACCGTAATTGGAGCCACGTGTCACAGTTGTCGGCCTTATTGTCCCTCTGCCATCAGCAGGTAAGTGGAGATCATGGGGCAGATGTCGCCGCCCCCTGATTGGTGCCACGTAGGCGTCGTTGTGTACTTTCTGTCTCCTGCACGTCAGACGATCATGGAGCACGATTGAGCACAGCCTGGAGGACGCTGATTGGCTTGTTCTTCTGCCACTTATACCTTTGGTACTTTCAGAAGTGGCCTTGCGCTTTGCCTCCCGCGTGACCTTTGCTGAGCACGTCAGTAGCCCGCGCAGGGTTGCAGTAGGTGAAGGCTCTTATTCAGAACGTTAAGTATAGAAATTGATGTTATCTCTTTTTTGGACCTCGCACGAGGTCAGACTCTGCTTGAGCATCCCGCGCGGGTCTAAGATTGATTACCAAACCGATTAAGGAGTATGGTCCAACGCGCAACCTTGTAACACCCCAAAACCCGAATGTTTATATTTGGTAAATGTTCTGATATGGTATATCATGAAATAAACAACAAGGCTATTTAACCTAGTTAGGAATGTGGTAAAATGCAATTAAAGGATGATAGTTGTGCCAATATTATTTAGTAGCAAACTTGAGGGACTAAAGTGGGGCAAAGTAAAAGTTGAATTTAATATATGAAAAACACACACAAACACACAAATCGTGTGTGTTCTAGAACGAGCAGGAGCTCCATGAGCTCATGAAACCCTAAGCATGAATAATCATCAAATTGAAGGGTGAATCGAGGTCTAAATTCATGGATAAACACGGATTAATGATCACCTACACGAGGGGATCATAAGGTATGTCTTAAAAGTTAGATTGGTGAACTTTCACTAAGTGGGTTATGATGTAAGTTGTGAATTTGTATGAAATTGAGAACGGGTGTGTGTTAGAATCATCGTATAGAACATGGATTATGCATGGTTTAGGTTAATTTGATGTTTAAGGGTGAAACCCGTTTGTTATGGTGAAGATGATGACATGGGTAAATCATCCATGTCCAAATTCTTACTTATTATTGATGTATTTTGATATATATGATGGATTCTTGTTAGAGGTATTGAAAGAAATGTGATACTAGTAGGTCGATGTTTATGTATGGATGATTCATGTTGATTAGAATGAAGAATTTGATGAATTATGTGTGAGATTAGAAGAATATGCATGAATTAGTTGTATACTATGCTTAAGAGGTAGTATACACACCAAATGTATGATGAACTTATGAGGAATTTGAGATTAGATCACTTGTAAGTGATTAACAAAGTAGTTATGAAGTGGGTTTTGATGATATGATAGAAGTAATGATATGCTTATATTAATGAGGTTTGAAAATCATATATATGTATGTATGTTTAAAGAATTTGGATAAGAAATGATGAATTAGCATGTTATAAGGTTAAATGATAAACTTAATATAAGATCCGTGTGATTAAAAGGTTGTGATGAATGATAAATAAGCTAACTATCTTGAGAATGATATATGATAGTTGATGCTTGATAAGCGACATGGAAGCTTGGGAAAGAAGCGAGTCAATCGGGACTAATGCGCACGGGAAGCATATTCGGATGTTAGGTAAGTAAAGCTTACTCCTTTTTATTCGTATTAGAATATCTACTCGTTGAATAGATTATGAACATGGTAAGTGTATATGTGAAGTATGATGTTCCGACAAGTTTTGATACGGGTCGGAACATGTGGTCATGGTAAGAGACTAAGTTTCATTGTTAAAAAGGGTAAAAAGGGTAGTATGGTAATTTTAGTTACGAGTTAATGAAGGGATAAGTTACATGGAGGGAATAATGACTAATTAAAGATCTCATGAGGATGAAATGGGCATTTAGACTAAATGAGCCAAATGATGAAGATATCACCATTTGGTAATATCGACTAATGAATTGTTTGGCAAGTATTACGAAGTTTACAGGATGAATAGCGGAAGGATTTCGTTGAGATCATTTAACATGGTGGATGAAGTATTAAACGGATCTTAGCTTTGATCCGAGCAAGGTATGTGTGTTAGAACTGTAGTTAAGTGGTAGGATTGGTTAAATATGCGATGAAGTCCTTGGTTGTAAAGGATGGAACAATGTTGACAAAAACGCCCTTGATAGGTATACCGGGCAAACGAATTTAAATGTCAATTGGAAACAATCTAATCGATTAGAGTAATGTTTTGGTCATGTGTGAAAGTGAAGGGTATGGTTTTGTATGTCATAGACCATTTAATGCGTAAATACCCATAACGGGTCAAAATAGGCTTTTTCGGAAATGGGTTAAGAGGATGTAAGACATCCAAGAATTTAATCTTTTATGATAAACAACGTTCAAATTAAAAGGCTCATGAGAAATTGAGGTTAAATAAACAGATTATTTTGATAAATGCATGAACGGGTCGAAACTTAGTAAAAAGGTGATAAGTCGATAACTTAAAAGTCTAGAATTTTGTTAACCCGGATATCGGATGTTAACTCCATGTGATGGAGAATTAAATTACGATCACGCAGGAAAAAGAATCGGGTAAAACGGATCAAAAACGAGAAAGTTATGCTCGTTTCCATAAAACTGAGTTATGCTGGGAATATGCAGCAACAGCTGCGAACATTCTGTTAAAAAGGGGTGGTGGCGCGATGCGACGGCGAAGGCCATAGGCCGTCGCGCGACGCCACGGGCTCCAGAATGTTGAGAAAATCATATTTTAATTGTATATGCAACGCGAACCCGTTTAGACCGTTTTTAAACGCTTATACACTGATTATTTCATGTTTTAGGAGATGTAGACATGGGTGAGGACATGCGTGTATGTATGTATGTATGTATGTATGTATGTATGTATGTATGTATGTATGTATGTATGTATGTATGTATGTATGTATGTATGTATGTATGTATGTATGTATGTATGTATGTATGTGTATGTATGTATGTATATATGTATGTATGTAGTATTGTAGGTATGTATGGAAGTAGTTATGTATTAACATATACAAGTATGTAGTTATTCTTGAAAGTATGTATGTATGTGGGTACGTATGTATGCATGGTTGTACGCAAGTTTTCAATACGATCGAGTATCGACATTATTAATAGTGTACCATGTGAACGAAGTGTAACGCAGGAATAGCAAAGAAGTCTCACCGCGGATTGTATGATCGGATGGAAAGCCTGAATGTAAAGAGTTAACAGAACGAAAAGTAAACGTGAGTAAATCTTGTATGTTTATGATGCGTACTAATGTTATGAATTTTATGTGGTGAGCGCAGGTAGTACGAAACACGAGGATCATCAAGGGATAGAGATCTAGGACCGAGTCACTTGAAGGATTGTACGGGATTGTCTGAAAATGTAATTTGATACACATAAGTTATGTTTTATTCTGTAAATGAGTTAGATTGATGTATTCAATATAAAAGAGTTGTTTTAAAAATGAACTTTCAAGTAAGGCATAAAGTTTATAATAAAAGAAATTTTATGGCACGAATTTTCCGCTGCGACTTTTTTTCAAATACGAACTAGGGCCTTACAAGTTGGTATCAGAGCCCTGGTTTGAGAGAATCAAGTACGAGAGTATAGGTACTTGAACTCAAACCTGTATGCTCTTGTAATAAGGAACCCGTACAATCCAGGACTTGATCAAGATCTAAAGGTAGAAATGGAATGAAAACGTGTATGTATGCATTCATATGAAGAAACTAACGGTTATATTATGTGTAAGGTAACCATAACTGCTTGGAAAGGATGATCCATGAATGCGGTCTAGAACCTGCATCAAGGCAAGTGATAAGACAAATGGACCCCAGGTGCATAAATTTAATGTGTGGGTGTATGAAGTGGTATAATTAAGCGAGTGAAAGAAAATTTTAAAGGAAATATAATAGTGATATGGCTATGAAGTTTTGAAAATGATACAAGTGCCGAAACTTAATTCTTCGGACATAAGGTGGCGATTACACGAAGACACGAAACTAGTATGTGGATTGTGTACCTGGCCAGTACACAAGAAACATATAACGTTCGTGAGACCGTGATAATTGCTACAGGTATGTCCGTTAGAATTAGGTAGTAGGTGGACGTGAGGGTGAAGAGAAACGTAAGACTTTCAAGAATGAAAGTATGAATGATATGTTAGAATCCGCGAGACGGATTCGAAGCATGAAAAGAATGAAAGTATGAATGATATGTTAGAATCCGCGAGACGGATTCGAAGCATAAAAAGAATGAATGTATGAATGATATGTTAGAATCCGCGAGACGGATTCGAAGCATGAAAATAATGAAGTATGAATGACCTGTTTGAATCCGCGAGACGGATTCAAGGAATGAAAGGCATGAATGGAATATCTGAATCCGTAAAATGGATTCACGGAAATGAAATGTAGAAATGATATGTCTGAATCCGCGAGACGGATTCAACACATGTAAGGAATGAAAGATGTGAATGATATGTTTGAAATCCGTTAGATGGATTCAAATCATAGAAGGAAGAAAAGGTATTAATGGTACGTTTGGAACCGCTGGATGGATTTAAAAATATAAAAAGGATGAAATTAGCCCATATCAGAATATGCCGATAGTTTGACCTTGGTCGCGTCAAACGAGTCATACGAGTAAATATAAAGTAACTGAATGAAAGAATGATCGTAATTGGCACGAAAACCTAAATTTTAAAACGAAAGGAAGAAGTTTCGAACAAGCTATGTGTTAAATGTGTTAGAAATCGACTCTTAGGAGTCATAATAAATGACGGGCTACGACCCGGACAATAAATTAAGTATGAGCAAAAAGGATAAGTTTTGCTAACAATACCGAAATGATGTAATGAATGTTTTTGCAAGTAAGCATGAATGGAAAGAAGTACGAACATGTGCCTCAATACTTATACGATAATTAAGAAATGTCACTTAAGCCTTGAAAAGTCAAATGAAGGTTGACGAAATAAGTAACTAGAATGAAAGAATTTCGTGTGAGAAATGAAATGTGGTAACTGTTAAAATTGTTGATGATAATGTTAGAACCCTTGATGTGATGAAACCAATCGAATTGGTGGAAGGATGTGTACGATTGGAAGCACATTACATGGATGAATGAAATCTAGCCTGCTACGGCTAGCACTCTTGAAGAATGTGGACAGATCTGATTTACGGATCGCTGAAGTATGGAAGGAAATCGAGTTAAGTAAAATGCTTTAAATTATGTCAGATAAGTATGAATTAGTAAGTTGAAAATGCCTTACAAAATGCTTGGTGGAATGAGTATAATATAGTACGGAATGTTTGATTCCTAATAGTTAACATAAGAAGAAAACTACGTCATTAAGGAATGAATCTCAAAGGTTTTAAGTGAAAATTTCGAGAATTGGTTAAACTCTCGTATAACGAATTTGCGTGACATGTGGGCTTATTCAAATTAAATAATGTATGAAAAGAGAGGAATAGTAATGTAGAATGAATATGGTGAATTGAAGGTAACGTAAGAGTATGTATGGTACAAATAACTATAGAAAAATGAATAATGATGTTAACTTTGGAGTCAAGCACGGATGCATGACTATGAAATAGTAACTTCATTGTGATAACGAAACAAAATCAAATGTTAAGTAATATATGAATAGAATATGATCTTAAAGAATGAGATGAAGGTATTAGAATTGTTATAAACGAATCATATGAAAGTAAGTATAATTATAAGTTTGAATGAATATGTACATTGAACTGTTAACAAACGGTCAAGGAAATGAGAAGGTTACGTGGAAATATGGCATGGAAAATATAGACTTGTTAGGAAGAAGTCAATCGTATAAATAATTACGAAATGAGATAGGATGATTACTTATAATTATGATGTGATCATAAAGTCAACCATAGATATGTGTATGTGTAAATGGAAGTGAGAAAGGTTTCGGGGACGAAACCTTATCTAAGGGGGGTAGATTTGTAACACCCCAAAACCCGAATGTTTATATTTGGTAAATGTTCTGATATGGTATATCATGAAATAAACAACTAGGCTATTTAACCTAGTTAGGAATGTGGTAAAAAGCAATTAAAGGATGATAGTTGTGCCAATATTATTTAGTGGCAAACTTGAGGGACTAAAGTGGGGCAAAGTAAAAGTTGAATTTAATATATGAAAAACACACACAAACACACAAATCGTGTGTGTTCTAGAACGAGCAGGAGCTCCATGAGCTCAAGAAACCCTAAGCATGAAGAATCATCAAATTGAAGGGTGAATCGAGGTCTAAATTCATGGATAAACACAGATTAATGATCACTTACACGAGGGGATCATAAGGTATGTCTTAAAAGTTAGATTGGTGATCTTTCACGAAGTGGGTTATGATGTAAGTTGCGAATTTGTATGAAATTGAGAATGGGTGTGTGTTATAATCATCGTATAGAACATGGATTATGCATGATTTAGGTTAATTTGATGTTTAAGGGTGAAACCCGTTTGTTATGGTGAAGATGATGACATGGGTAAATCATCCATGTCCAAATTCTTACTTATTATTGATGTATTTTGATATATATGATGGATTCTTGTTAGAGGTATTGAAAGAAATGTGATACTAGTAGGTCGATGTTTATGTATGGATGATTCATGTTGATTAGAATGAAGAATTTGATGAATTATGTGTGAGATTAGAAGAATATGCATGAATTAGTTGTATACTATGCTTAAGAGGTAGTATACACACCAAATGTATGATGAACTTATGAGGAATTTGAGATTAGATCACTTGTAAGTGATTAACAAAGTAGTTATGAAGTGGGTTTTGATGATATGATAGAAGTAATGATATGCTTATATTAATGAGGTTTGAAAATCATATATATGTATGTATGTTTAAAGAATTCGGATAAGAAATGATGAATTAGCATGTTATAAGGTTAAATGATAAACTTAATATAAGATCCGTGTGATGAAAAGGTTGTGATGAATGATAAATAAGCTAACTATCTTGAGAATGATATATGATAGTTGATGCTTGATAAGCGACATGGAAGCTTGGGAAAGAAGCGGGTCAATCGGGACTAATGCGCACGGGAAGCATATTCGGATGTTAGGTAAGTAAAGCTTACCCCTTTTTATTCGTATTAGAATATCTACTCGTTGAATAGATTATGAACATGGTAAGTGTATATGTGAAGTATGATGTTCCGACAAGTTTTGATACGGGTCGGAACATGTGGTCATGGTAAGAGACTAAGTTTCATGGTTAAAAAGGGTAAAAAGGGTAGTATGGTAATTTTAGTTACGAGTTAATGAAGGGATAAGTTACATGGAGGGAATAATGACTAATTAAAGATCTCATGAGGATGAAATGGGCATTTAGACTAAATGAGCCAAATGGTGAAGATATCACCATTTGGTAATATTGACTAATGAATTGTTTGGCAAGTATTACGAATTTTACAGAATGAATAGCGGAAGGATTTCGTTGAGATCATTTAACATGGTGGATGAAGTATTAAACGGATCTTAGCTTTGATCCGAGCAAGGTATGTGTGTTAGAATTGTAGTTAAGTGGTAGGATTGGTTAAATATGCTATGAAGTCCTTGGTTGTAAAGGATGGAGCAATGTTGACAAAAACGCCCTTGATAGGTATACCGGGCAAACGACCTTAAATGTCAATTGGAAACAAGCTAATCGATTAGAGTAATGTTTCGGTCATGTGTGAAAGCGAAGGGTATGGTTTTGTATGTCATAGACCATTTAATGCGTAAATACCCATAACGGGTCAAAATAGGCTTTTTTCGGAAATGGGTTAAGAGGATGTAAGACATCCAAGAATTTAATCTTTTATGATAAACAACGTTGAAATTATAAGGCTCATGAGAAATTGAGGTTAAATAAACAGATTATTTTGATAAATGCATGAACGGGTCGAAACTTAGTAAAAAAGTGATAAGTCGATAACTTAAAAGTCTAGAATTTTGTTAACCCGGATGTCGGATGTTAACTCCATGTGATGGAGAATCAAATTACGATCACGTAGGAAAAAGAATCGGGTAAAACGGATCAAAAACGAGAAAGTTATGCTCGTTTTCGTAAAACTGAGTTATGTTGGGAATATGCAGCAACAGCTGCGAACATTCTATTAAAAAGGGGTGGTGGCGCTACGCGACGGCGAAGGCC
>JARYGA010054920.1:0-41119 GCA_030545235.1 Helianthus tuberosus | reverse complement strand
TAAAAGAGTGACATGTGTGATTTTGCGGATCACACCAGTCAAGATTGTTAACATGTTTGCAGATGTTAACAGAGATTTGAATCTTTTTAAACATGTTTTACCCTATTGGCCAGGTCTTATGATGACATTCAAGCTAGGTTTTACCTTTTAAGATTCTTATTATTAAAATGGTAACTCTATAAAATGAATGTTATTTTTCATTTATTCACATATTATAATCATGTATATAATTAAAAATGAAAATTTGAATTAACCATTCCATATAAAATTAAACTAGTACAAGTTTGCCCTAAACGGGACTTTTACATAAATAACATGCCCACGCAGGGGCCAAACAGAAAAACATGCCCACGCAGGGGCAGAACAGAAAGGAAATATGCCCACGCAGGGGCAGAGTACAGAAATAAATGTCCTCGCAGGGACATGATTACAATACTAAAGTAAACAAACAAACAAACAAACAAACAAAGGATTTAACGATCCTTCTTGCTTTTTCCCTTGATCAAGTTCACCATCTTCTTGAACATCCCTTGGTTATGCCTACGGTCTTGCCGCACTTCCTGCCGCACCTCATTTATCCCTTTAAGGATTTCTTGAAACTAAGGAGGTGACATCACCGGTGTCTGCGGTGGTTGCTGATAATGCGGAGGTTGAGGAGGCGGTTGCTGATATCCATATGGTGGGTATCCATAGGTCGAGTGTCCCGTAGCCCAGGGACCTCCATAGGGACCTTCCGGATGGAGAGCGTTGTAGTTCACAGCTACTAAGTAAGGATCGGCCCCGGCATAGTTGTAATTTGTGTGGACCAGCTGCTCGAAGGGATTATACGCCGCCGCACCAGTGTAAGTAGGAATTGGGTCCCCAAAACCCAGTGGAGGTGGTGGCGCGACTGGCGCAGAGTTTACTTCTGAGACGGGGTGTGAAGATTCTCCCATCTCTGGTTCCTCGTGAAGTGGCGAGTATCGGCTGCCACTTGAAAGTGGAGGGGTGCTGATGCGCACTCCCCCTCGCGTGGATATTCGCACGGTCGTTCTCCTTCGCCTCGGGGGTGAGGGAGGCTGAAGCTGAGGTGGTGGTGGCGGTGGAGTGACCGCGACAAGTCGGGAATCCTCAGAAGGATTCTGCTGTTGCTGAAGCTGCTGCGGCTGGTGCAGGGGAGAGTTGTGGTAACTGGGGGTAAATGCCCAGTCAGACAGCCGGAATCTCTCCTCGTAGCTGTCGGGACCATTATATGGTGATCCCATAAAAGGTGACCCATCCGATATTTCGATGGGGTGGTTCGGAGTTCCAGATGGTGGTGGTACAGGATCGGTGTCTTCATCAATATCCATCGCGTTGCCACCGGAAAAATGATCTTCAGGTCCAAGTGGGTTAAAACCCACGGGTGCTCCAAGGTAGTCGGCAGGGTTAAACTGGCCTTGGAAAACAGGCGACAGGTGGTCGAAAGGTGAGTTATGTCCTTGAAGAGGAATGTAGGACTGGTGGGAGGTGTGGGGCTCATTTTCAGAATTAGGCCCGAAAGAGTGCGGAATAGAAGGGGAGGTACTCAGTGAAACTGAGCGCCTAGCCGACTCAATGTAGGCCCTCCATGGCTCTTGAGGACCCGGGTTGTTGGGATCAGATGGTGTTCGCCGGTGCGAGGATCCGGCTTCATGGTCATTTGGGGCGACGAGTGGCCCTCTTCCCTTTCCTCTTCCTCTCATCCGTGGCGGCATTTTGTCAACCTGTAAAAAACAAACAAGTGATACAACAAGAAATATATATATATATAAGACAAGGTTAGAAATGAAACAAAATTTGGAAAATTCCTAAGTTCTTTGTCTAGACTCGAGAATCGAGGAATGTGCAATTGTGTAACTGAGATTAAACACAAAAAGGCTAGTGTTTAATTCACTCAGTGTTGGCTCTGATACCAACCTGTCACACCCCTATTTTCCACGTGTCACCGGTGGGCCCGGTGGGGAGTATAGTGACGTAGTTGATATCATCATAGACAAACAACACAATATATAAATGCACAGCGGAAGCAAAGATAGATTCATTTCAACTTTAATAAATTGTAATATTAAATATCACGAAATAGTTGAAACGGATCCACAGGCGGATCAAAATAAAAGAAGATATTGTTCAACAGTTTTATTGACATCCAAGCTTGCGAGACTTATTGTGGACGCTAGAAGACAGCCAGCCTAGTACGAGTAGTACCTGCACTTAACCTTTTGGAAAATACGTCAGTTTACACTGGTAAATACAATTTAACTGACTCATTTTGAAAAGGTTTGAAAATTGATTTGAATGCACGTGGCACAAAACATTTTTATAACTTGGGATAATTATGTGAATATAATCTTGTAAGTGAATTACATGTTTCTTATGCGTTCAGTAGCCCGATCCGTAGACCGGGTTAAAGATTAATAGACACACCACATTATTTGGTTAGGCACTGACGGGTGTACGCCTACACCCCGTGCTTAGGTCGTGGCCATCTCGTAAGATGATGCCAAGGATATCCGGGACATGGTCATTAACCCCCCAAAGGCTTTAAGCAAACAAAACATTTCAAAACGTAGGATCTCAATGATTTAACCTCTATTTGATTAAAGATTCAATGCCGGACCAAGCGGTATTTTATATACCGTACCCCAAGCCCGTATAAGGGAAAATAAGTTAAAAGTATTTACCTTTGTAAGTATAAATCACAATTAGCGAGTGCGGGTAGCTTTTACTGGTTCTTCTATTCTGGAACAAAGGTTTATAATAACCTATTAGATTTCTAACGGGTCTTTATTTAAGCCTAACCTTAGACCGGTTAGTTTTTAAGGAAGATACGGTTCAAACGCACGATTAAGCGAAGACCGGAATGGAATGTGATTTAGACCCGAAAAGTTTAAAGACTTGTATAATATGGGTAAACTAAATACATTCTGGATTTTGAGACAAAAATGATAAGGTTTGACCCGTTTCGGTCAATTTATGTAAACTAGTTACATAAACCGAACCGAACGCGAGAAGGGCGTCACGGGTAACCATAAGAGTCATATGCAAGTTCCCTGAGTTAATATGCCTTAAACATGTTGTGATATCAGTAAGATATCTTCTATTATGCTTCAAACGAATTTAAATTCGAATTATGCCTTATAAGGGCATTTTGGTCATTTAAAAGATTATAAAAGAGTTTAATTTGTAATCTGAGTTACAGGTCTGATTTATACAGTAAATACACTTAATTTAACATGTTATAACAGTAGGGTATGACCTATATGTGAAACTTATCATTTAAAACCAAACTATGCACCTTAGGGGTATTTTGGTAATTTCACTTAGGCTTAAAAGGTCAAAACTGGAAACCTGAGTTTAAAAACTTTTACTTACTGTTATTATATAAAAAATATACTAAAAATATCAGTAGGTATCAACCTTATATGTTTAATATGGTTATAGTACGTACTATGCGTTAAAAACGCTTAAAAATGCGATTTAGAGCCATTTCCGGGTTTTCAAAGGAAAGCTGATAATTTTATAATTCCAGGAGGCTAAAAATATTTTATTTATCAAATAAAATCAGTAGAAAAAGGTTTGGGGTCAAAAGGATTTGTGAAACTCATTTTATGGCTTAAAAGGGCAAAACCGTCATAAACCGAATCAAACTTAGAGACCTATGTTATGCTCAGCCAAAAATTAAATAAAAATCTCCAAAAATCCCAAAATATTATATTACATCAGTGGGTAAAAAGTTTGATATCAAAAAGTGGGTTTAAATAGGCTATACGCTAATTACGCCGTTTAATTAACATAAAGCTTTCAAATTACGCTAATGAGCATAACTCCTAATCTAGACCTCAAACTGATGTAAAATTTTAGGTGCAAGTTTATAAATCAGTAACTAAGGTTTCTATTCTTTCACTTTTTCAAAAAACGCGTTTTATAGTCAAAAGGGCATAATAGTCAACATTTAAGCATTAATCGGAAACATGCATATGAATCGGATAGGTAATGAACCAAGTTGTATAATCTCAGAGAGTTATACTTATGTGAAACCTGGTCCAAAATAAGCTCTAAGGCAGATCTTAAACATGCATAAACGGGTCAGAACTGGAAGTCAAAGCAAAAGTCAAATTATGCGACTTTCGTTTCCGATCCGGGTTTAAATTGAAAATTGTCGAGTTGAACATGTTGAGACATGTTCTTACATTAGTTACCAAGTTATTTTAATGATCAAACAGGTTGCATGTATCCTACATTTCTAATTATGCTTAAATTTGCAAATAACATTCTGTTGACTTTTTAAAGTAAGCTTTGACTCGACAATTAACATAGTTAGAGTGGGAATCTGAAAGTACCCTTTTAAGGGTTTGTTACCCACATAAATACCTACTTATAGGTACTTTCAATTCGAGAAATGACTGAGCGGATTTCATTTAATCTCGAAGTCAAACTTAAATTACGACGGTTTGACTATTAGTTAATTAACTAAGCTAAAACGAATTAGAAAGGGTTATGAATACTTACAAGAGTCCTAATTACGATTAGAGATCACTAGAAAGCCTGAGGTTGATCAGAGGAGCTCCAGAAGTGGACTTGTGAATGTTTGTAAGTGAATGGCACAAAGTTGCAACCAAATGGTTCTTTATATATGCAATTTAATCTCATGAGATGGTGCCACAATAGCCTACAGGTGTTATAAGATCCGTCCAGGTGCCCCTCTATGCATGTAAAACCATTGGTGAGGCTCTGGTATAAGAAAACAATGGATTAAAGTCGGTTCAGACCTGTTAACTGGCACCTGCGCATTGTTTGTCGCTGGCAGGTCATAGGCGGGCCGCGAGAGTCCCTTCGCGGGGCGCGTACAAGCGCGAAACCAGCCAAACAAGTTTCCATGTTTTACAATTTAGTCCTTGGTCCTTTGAAACGTGGTTTTACTTGTTTTTCTTGCACATTTGACCCTCAAACCTGATTTTTAAGGGCCTTAGGACTTTTACAAACTTGGTTAGGTCCTTGGTTAACTTTGTGCTTACCCGAAAAGTCACGAATTTTAACGTTGACGCATTTAACCCTTCGTGAACGGTTTTGATCATAACTTTCTCATTCGATAACGAAACTTTATGAAATTTTTACCACATATTCTAGTGAGTATATTTTATTGTTACAAAGCTTCGGGTTTGCCAAAAGGTCACTCAGAGGTATACTTTCAACATGTTGACACATTTAGCCCCTGTAGTTTGTAATTCCTCACTTTCTTTCATTTTCCGCTTCGTATGATCCATGATTTATTCGTTTAAGATTATAAACACCATGTAGGGTTATTGTAGGGCCTATTTATCCATTGTTGACACTTTGGACCCTTATATTCACATAATTTCACTGTTTGTCAACTTTAGTCCCTTTAAAGTACTTTTTCACATATTCAAAGCTTACGACACGTGTCAATACATTATTGGACGTAATTTTTCGAGGTGTTACATCTCACTACTCTCTAAAATCTTTTCTCCGAAAGTTCAGAGCTCGTGCACATTTTCTGCACTCATTGGGGGTGCTGGTACTGGGTCTGGGTATTGGGGTATGGGATCCTCCTGAGGGTACGGATTCTCTAAGATCTACCTAATGTATTCATCGTTATCGTAGTAGGGATCTAGAGGGTCCAGACCTGGATAGGCTGCTAAGTTCGGCATGGGTTCGTCTTTTAGGTGGTAGCGTGGCACATAATCCCTATGATCATCGAACCATGGATCATAATCTGGGTCTAAGAGATTAGTGGCTGGTATCCTAGGTATCTCCTCAGGGTTGAAATCATGCATTTGGACTTGGTTTTCGGGGTTGTTTTCTATTTCCATCGGCTGAGTGGGGAACAAAGGTAAGGGTTGTGGGGCTACTAGTTGTTCCAGGTTTGGGTCGGCAGTTGTTGTTGCTAGGATATGAAAATTGGCTAAGCTCCTATTAAGCATATCCTGTGTATGGGCATCTGACTCTCGCTTAGGCTGCTAGGACTCTCTGCTGTTGAAACTTTCGCATTCTTTTCCTACACTTGAATGCTCCCTTACTGAACCATCCTCTTTTTTTCTGAGGGAATGGCTCTTCAGACTGAGCCTTAAATACAAACATCCCTTCTTCCTGGTCAGTTGAATACCCAGAGAGGGCAGGCTGTGAAGAAGTACCTTCACTCCTAGGTGAACCGGACAACTGACGATAAACGTTTAAGGGTCCTTGATCACTCATACTGTAAACTAACAAATAGTCAAATAACACAAAATAATAAAATACAATTATGCACGTATTTCCATAAATAATTTCCTAACAATTTGGATAATATATTGGTGTCAGCAGAACACTTCAGTGGCTGAATCAGTGGCTTAGCTCTGATACCACCTCCTGTCGCAACCCCCGCCACCTATCTGTCCCGGGAACGAGCGGCCGCGAAACCAATTTTGGTGGTATCGATGTTTATTATTGAGGCAGCGGAATTTACATCAGGACCGTAATTAGGAAATGTATATCAGAGTAAATACCACACTTTTATAATATTAAACATGTTGGGATAAAACCCAAGTTTCATTACAAACTCATTTATAGAGATAAACTCTATTTTATTTAATAAAACATCTTCTTTTAATTAGGTAACTTTTATAGCCACTTTTCCAAGCCTTCAGTGCTGTCCAGCTGGCTTCTAGTTGGCTCTCACATTTTGTTACCTGAAACGCGTTTAAAAATATTTTGTCAGTGGGAAACACTGGTGAGTGAATCCCAGTTTAATCAAGAAGAGTTTTATTGATTAACACAGTATTGAGAGCGATTACAATGTTTATATCTACATAATTACTCATTCAATACTTGCCACTCGACCGTATCTGTGGCTATGGTCATATCACACATTGGCTAACCCGTTGTCCAATTGTGAAGGTTATCAAGTAATGTATACAAAACCCCATAATACCGGCAGTAATTGAATAATTACAAAGACTCAATCACTGCTTAATCACATTATAAAACATTTAAGGTTTTGTCAAAACAGTTTACAAAAAGGAGATTACTCACATTGTTATCTTACGTTTTCTGTAACTGTTTCCTGGTGATTATATATAATTTACACAAATGCACATATGTTAGTAAAATAACCCAGTATTTACATTAGTAATACCCTCCCCGAGACGACATTCCAACGACTATGTTGGGCAGAACCTCGACAGCCGTTACCGAACCCTGGATCAATCGGGCAGCGTATCTAATAGGTAACCGGGGTTATAATACTTACATCAGAGCAGAACTTCGTTAATTAGGGGGGTATTATGCCCGGAAATAGCTTATACTATAAGAAAATTTCGAGAGAGAAAAGGATTTGAACGAATTCGAATGTTCAGCCAATGCCTGCTATTTATAGGGCTGATCTTTGGTTCTGTCACGCCCCGCATAGCATTCCTCCACGGTTTACGCAGCCCGTGAGGCTCGTCGAACACTAGGCACGACACGACCGGGACACGTGGCGGCCTGGGGGTTCGTCTGAGTTTTGAGTTGTCGCGGCCCGCGTAGACCAGTGGTGAGTCTTAGCGGCCCGCCAGAGCCCCAATTTTCTTGTTTTTATATAATTTTTAATGTTATATCGTATTTTGGGCTCGGTTTTCATATACGGGGTATATTTTAGGACATATTGGAATATTTTAATATATATTAGGGTGTCGAAAAATATTTTGGAGGGTTGTTATAATGGGCACTTCACAGCCAACTGCCGCACAGGCCCTCGTTAACAAGCTCTTCAAGCTCTCACAGCACTGCCCGCTCAACCTCGCACTGCCCAGGTCAATCCAGCTCTCCCTGCACCAGTTGCTCACGCACGTGTTTCCTAAACTTGTGCCGATCCCGGTCACTTTAGCAATGCTTGCCCACAACGTGTTGTGAAACAAGAGCCACCACAACAGCAACCATAGGAACAGCCACATCAGCAGCAACAACAATAACCACAAGCTGCACGTGGGAGAACTTTCAACGTCAACCTCCGCCAGGCTCAGAATGACGACAACATTGTCAATAGTACGTTCCTTGTCAACGGTATTTATGCTTCATGCTTATTTGATACTGGAGCCGATAACTATTTTGTATCGTTTGAATTCAAAAAGCTTTTAAAATGTGAACGCGCTGGACTCCATGGACATTCGACGTAGAAGTATCCTCCGGAAGAACCGCTACCGTTAGCTCCGTTCTATGTGATTGTACTCTCGAACTCAACAATCACGTTTTCCTGATCAATCTCATACCTATGCAGCTAGGAAGTTTTGACATCATAGTAGGCATGGATTTTCTTCGTGAGAATCGTGTCAAAGTTGTTTGTTTCAAAAAGATGATTCGTTTCTCTCTTCTAAACGGAGATCAATTACATGTTTACGGTGAGGTACTCTCGAAGGAATTGAAGCTTATGTCGTGCATCCAAGCGAGTAAGTACCTATGCAAGGAGTATATTGCTTTCCTAACCCATATCATAGTACCGATGAACGAGAAAAAGATAGTGAAAGACGTTCCAGTTGTTTGTGATTTTCCTAAGGTTTTTCCCGACGATTTACCTGGGTACCCCCTACTCGCGATATTGATTTTCGTTTTGATTTAGTTCCAGGTGCTACACCTGTTGTAAAAGCTCCCTACCGCCTTGCACCATCCGAAATGCGCGAGCTAACTAGCCAACTTCAAGAATTGCTTGATAAAGGCTTTATACGCCCGAGCACATCACCATGGGGCGCACCCGTTCTTTTTATGAAAAAGAAGGATGGATCGTTCCGAATGTGCATCGATTATAGGGAACTTAACAAGCTTACTATCAAAACCGCTACCTGCTACCCCAAATCGACGATTTATTTCATCAACTCCAAGGTGTTACGTGTTTCTCGAAGATTGATTTACGTTCCGGCTATCACCAGTTACGTGTACAAGAGCAAGACATCCCAAAAACCGCATTTCGTACTCGCTATGGCCATTATGAATTCGTGGTCATGCCTTTTGGTCTCACGAACGCACCAGCGGTCTTCATGGACTTGATGAACCGTGTATACAAAGCCTTCTTGGATCGTTTCGTCATTGTGTTCATCGATGATATTCTTGTCTACTCGAAGTCGAGAGCCGAACACACGCGAAACCTTCATTTAGTTCTCGAACTTCTTCAACGAAATCGCCTTGACGCCAAGTTCTTCAAATGTGAATTTTGGCTTGGGGAAGTTCAATTCCTCAGTCATATCGTTAACAGTCAGGGAATTTACGTCGATCCTGTGAAGATAATGTGACAACTGCCACTTTCTAGTAATTTACGTACATTTAAAGCAATGAATTACATTATACAAATATGTGTTTTGAATATCCGAATTGCATGATTACATGATATACATCTTAGAACACTCATTTATGATGCACATTACTCGTTTCTATTGGTTATATTTGAAACAGTTTAAAACAATGCATCGAAACAACTAGAGTAGTACCTAGTAAACTAGCATGCTGACGAAAACTCAGGATCCGCAGAAACCATCTAAATGACATCTTTAGGACTCAGACGAAAGTCCAACGTCAAATATACATTAAACCCTATATGGGAATACAAGGGTTTGGTTTAATATATTACCGATGTCCGGTAGCACTAAGAACTGCCCGAAACTGCCGAAAAGCGCTAAAAGTTACCATTTCATTAATTTTCCGCAAAAATTCAGCATTTGTATTTTTGTTACAAGGTACAAAAGTGTTGTTTAAACACAAATTTCATATGAAAATACATAGGGAATATCCTATAAATACATAACCAAATATTTCCCTATAACTTACATATGTTAACCTTTCGACTATCTCCTTGCGAAACGAGTGCCAAGCGACTATCCGAGCTATAATTTGACACATTTTACAAACTAGTGAATATTATTTTTGAACAATTAAAGCTTATTTATGATCATATTATGTCATGAATCATCTTGAAAAGTTGCAAAAACATAAACCCTTAAACACTTAACCATATTACAACATTTTAAGACCTTGAATTTTTCTAACACTTTGCAACACATAAGGCACCCCCCCCCCCCCCAAAACCCCTTATGGCCGTGAATTAGGGGGGCCCACATGGCCTAATTCTTTGCTAAATATCTAGATATTTTTACTAATGTGCAAGTGGGTTATGTTGGTGATTTGTAATAACACTTAACCACCAAGTAAACTAGCACTTCACCACTCATTTTACATCTTTTATTACACACACAAACTCTCTCACCATCTTCATCCATTTCACCAAGAACACCAAAAACCCACTTCACTTTAGTCTTTCATTTGATGATCAAGATGATTTTCTATGGAACATAAGAAGATATAAAGCACTTACAAGAAAAAAGGACACTTTTTCATCCACTCAAGAACCTTCAATCATCAAGATCTTCATCTTCTTAGTTCTTAATCATCCTCTAGATCATCCCTAGCCTAGTGCTAGAAGTAAGCTCCTAGATCTTTTTTTTTCATACTTATTTAAGTTTATGATTGTTATTATAACTAGTAATAACTAAATAGTCATACATAATAAACATGAAAAATACAAAGAAGCAAAAATAATAATCATGATATATTTATGTTTGTTTATGTGGTTATCTAAGACTTGTTATTTTCATTTTTGATCTTGTTATGAAGATTATGATATGTATTACTTGTTAGATGATGTTTTAAAAAAAAATATGATCTAACAAGTATACATGAATATGTTAAAGGCTTTTTGTTAAACTTAAAAGATAAATGGATGATCATAATTTATGGTGTAGTTAATTTATTTAAGGTTTTTATTTAAAAACAAGACTTTTACAAGATTATAAAAAGTAACATACAACATGAGATTTTTATAAAAGTTGTTAAAACTAGAAGTAAACTTGGTTTTTGAACTAGTTAGCATATTTTATGATCATGTCCAAAACCCTACATGATTTTGAGATCATCTTGATGAGGTTATGTTATAAATCTCATGTGTATTGTTTATGAAAGTTATGAGTAAATTGATGTTGAATTAAAAAGAAAAAGATATGTTTGATTAAACATGGTAAAGTCGAAAATACAAAGGTTATATGGCCAACTTTTCTTATAAATTATATGTTAACAAAACCATCATTTTTGGCTAAACCTTTACAAGATTAAAAAGATTTAATGAATGGTTTTTATAAAAACAAAGTTAGTTATAAATATATATTTTGAGAAAATATATATTTGATTTATTTAACAACTTAAGTGCTATCTGGTACTTGATGTATTAGTTATATATATCAAAAATAGGAACTTGATTACAATGGTGTTAATGAACACATGATACATAATAATCAAAGTCTTACAAGACTTCATATAGATACGCCTTAAAAACGAGTTACGGACGATCCAAATAATCGGATACAAATAATGGTCGAATCGGACGACGGACGAACCTATGAACATATCGCCAATCCGAGGACTTACTACGACGTTTAGGCGATCTTTCGACGCGGACACAAAAATTACTTTACCATTAACAAAATTCGGACATTTTGAAACTTATAAAAACTATTATGTTTTTATTAACTAAAAAGTATACTTAGTGAATTTTATAAAAATGTTTTTATAATAATGAAAGACTTATACTTTCAAATGGGCTAATTTCTACAAATGGGCTTACACTTCTTAATGGGCTATTTTATATAAATGGGCTTACACACTCTTAATGGGCTTAACATAAATACATGGGCTAAGCCCAATATCAAAAACTCATGGGCTAAGCCCAATACCAAACAATTGGGCCAAGGCCCAACACTATTTAGGCCCAACACTATTTAGGCCCAACAATATTTTAGCCCAACACTATTTAAGCCCAACACTATTTAGGCCCAACACTATTTAGGCCCAACACTATTTAAGCCCAAAACTATTTAGGCCCAACACTATTTAGGCCCAATATTATTTGGGCCCAATAACATAAATTCTTGGGCTAAGCCCAATGACATATAATTGGTAAAAATTACCATTATACAACTTACTTATACAACGACACGAAATCAATAAAACAAGACCCGATGAAACAACTCACAAGATACAAGATTACATATATATATATATATATATATATATATATATATATTTGGTGAAATATATATATAACAGTTTAACAATTCATTCATCTAATACACAGTTGAACGAACAATAAAGACATACAAGTCTTACACATATTTAAGACACAAGACTTGTACTCAAGTTATTTACAAAGACCGAAGTGTCTAACAAATATAAGAACATTTGTAGGTCGCAACACTATTCAGGACGACCGCACGTGAGATCATAGTTACTTCTATTCACGGACGCGATACTGTAAGTTCATGTCCCCTATTCATTTAAATGTTTTACAACTTTACAACTATCGGGGAAAATACATGTTCAACGTATGTTAAAGTTAGGGAATGAAACACCTTAGATCATGTGCGAATTAGGGTTATACATCTAAGCACCATTAATCCAGTTTGGACCTAGGTACAAGTGGTTAGATCTAATGGGTTTTGGCGAGCCCCACTCTTGGTCGTGGACCCACACAGAAGAGTGCTTTTGTGTCCCAGTCGATAAGAGTCGACATAAAAATCGTCTAGGGTTGGATTTCTTCCTTTTTCGTCACACATATTAATGTCCTTGCAAAACATTAATGATCAACGATTTCATTGACGCTTTACATACTACAACTTACATTTTAAATACATCTTTTACAACTAAACTGCATGAATTCGCCAACTTTTGTTGATGTTTTCCAAACTTAACTGTATTTCAGGGAATTAATGGACCATGTCGGGATTCTCAGTCAAGATAACAAGTACCAGAGCTCCATGCCATCTTTTGGAGGGTTTAACTATTATATTCCGCCTCTTTGCGGAAATATGATGGTTTAAACCTTAGTAGTTTATTTTCATGTTGATGTATGAAACTATAACACTTTATTTTTATGTTAATGGTTTGTAACCGACACACTAAACTTATGTTTTAATCTTTTGAAACACTTATGAAATGGCAATGGAGTATGTTTTATTCATATAGTTTGTTCATGTACATCGATATTTATGCAATGAAAACCATACACATCACACCTCGCGCTTCCGCTACAAGCGGGTGTGACAATTTGGTATCAGAGCATTGATTGTAGTGAACCAGGATTCTTTCTCAAGTCTAAGTCTACAATCACTAGGGATCTCTCACGAAAACCATTTAAACACAAACAAATGTTTTCATTTGCATAAACATTTTTCATGGTCCATTTTCAACAAGAATTCATCTCATACAAATCAAGCAAGGACATTAGTGTCTTAGTCATCTAAATGGTAGACATGCAACTTTAAGTTAATCCACACAATTCAATTAGAATAACTTAAAATGAACATTATGTGAAAAATACATTTCGTGTATATATGTAAAGTAGCAAATACTCATACGTGTCGAACAACTTATTTCTCAGGTCACCATGTCTTCATCTGAAGGTAGTAATGTATACGACAACGTAGACCCCATGGAGATTGTATCCGACGATGATGTCGTGCCGGAGGTTCAGGTCATCTTATCTGATAGCGACTCTACGTCTGACAGCGACATGGATGATTTCCAGCCGTTCGCACTTCTAGGCGAGATCATCGATGATGATGTGTTAGCTATTCCTCCTATACTCAACGATATAGTTATTTTGGGTCACCCGGAGGGTGAACATGTGGTAGAGATTATACCCTTTGATGTCGCTCCTCTTGATATCATTCCTTTTATCGTCGACCTCGACGATGATGATGACGTCGTTCCAGTGATTCCGGTGGATCACATGGATGCTGATTTGGGAGACGGAGAAGTTCACGATGTGGTTATCTTAGACATTGCATCACCAGTGGTCTCGGTGATCGATATTTCTTCTGATGCAGATACCGATTCGGATGCTTCCTCTTATGCATCCGTTACCTCGTATGCACTGCAGGCCATTGGCATACAGCGAAATGCAGACTTTGGGGATGACGTCATGCCAGCAGAGCCAGCCATCCCTGCTCCTATTCAGGTCCCTGCTGCAGATACATCTCCTGGGCACATTCGCCTCATGTGCACTGATCATACCGATGAGGCCGAACCATCTGGACATGCCCACATACCACCCAGTGATATGGACCTATACTATCAGTAGTTTCGCTCTGTCCCACAGGTCCCTGCCGAGC
This sequence comes from Helianthus tuberosus, assembly GCA_030545235.1. Taxonomy (NCBI): domain Eukaryota; kingdom Viridiplantae; phylum Streptophyta; class Magnoliopsida; order Asterales; family Asteraceae; genus Helianthus; species Helianthus tuberosus. The sequence goes on along the minus strand of JARYGA010054920.1, from coordinate 26,939 downwards.
CTCTTATTGCGCCACACTCTCCACCTCACGTTATGTCCATGTCAGATCCATACCATCCATTGCATTACCCAGCTATTACTACCGAATTACGTGCTCGTGTGCTGACACTCGAGCAGCAGATAGACTTTCTTATCCGTCGAGTTCACGAACTCGAGGAGGAGCTTACTCACCTTCATGGTTTTGTACTTCTGACTCCACCACCACCAGCTCATTCACCACCCCATGCTCCACCACCACCAGGGTCACCACCATTACCCACACTACCACCTCAGATGCCACCAGTTGATATACCACCAGTTGGTTTACCTGCTCGTGTTTTGACACTCGAGCAGCAGACTGATTTCCTTATCCGTTTGGTTCGCGATTTGGAGGATAGGGTTTCTCATGTTTACAGGTCATTGTTCCCGATTCCACCACCAGTTTTTCCTCCACCATAGACTGTGTTTGCAGGTATCATACTTTTGAGACGGGTATCTATATCCGTTTTGTGTACATATTGACGTTCCACCAAGTTTTGAAGACAACCGACAGACAGCGGATCACACAGTTGGAAGGAAGATTTTGTTATCTATTTTGTTATACTAGACTAGTATGACCGGGTTATGTAGCCCGAGTCTATTTTGTTTCCTTTCAAATGATTATGTAACCGGTTATCTAATATATATGAAAAACTTGGTGTTATCTATTATATGCATCTGAATGGTCTGGTTGGACATATCTTATTGTTTATGTTAACTTATTTACTCGCATTATATGTTTCTTGGTGATACTGCTATTAATGTTATAAATGTATTTTATATGCTTAGTAAAATTATTTAACAAACCAAATCAACGTCTAATCTTTATCCTATTTCTTCTTTGGAAGAATCATGCCACCGAGGAGAGCTCGTTCACGAACAGTTAATCCACCCCCACCCCCACCAATGCCTATGACTGAGGCAGAACTGAATGCACTAATAGAACAGAGAATCGCCCAAGCTATCGCACTGTATGAGGCATCCCGTGCCGAACAAAGTGGCGGCACCGGCGGATCGGGAGGCCAGGGCCAAGGCGGTACTTCAGGTGGAACAAATATCACGGGTAACGTTTAGTTGTTTTGTTACAACTTATCAATTCCTTTCTTAATCTACTCGTGCGTTTCATTGTTTGCTCATTCTTAATCCATTTATTGTCAATTCCAGGGTGCACATTCAAGCAGTTTCTGGACTGCAAGCCACTTAACTACGATGGCACAGGCGGTGCTGTGGCTTTCGTGCGATGGACTGAGAAAACGAATTCCACTATCAGAATGAGCAGATGTTCCGCTAATCAGCAAGTCACTTTCGTTACTGGCCTGTTTCTCAACGAGGCCCTTACATGGTGGAACTTACAAGTGCAAAATTTGGGTGATAACACTGCTTATGCGTTGACTTGGGATGAACTGAAGGAACGTATGAGGGATAAGTACTGTTCTCATGTTGAACTCCAGAAGTTGAAGAACGAGTTTTGGCACCTTACCATGGTCGGAGCTGATATCACGGGATATACGCAAAGGTTTCACGATTTGTCCCGCGTGATTCCTTATCTTGTATCACCGGAATACAAGCGTATCGAACGCTACATCTGGGGACTTTCTCCCAAGATTCGGAGTCTTGTTACTGCAGCTAAACCCACGACTATTACTCAGGCTGTGACTATAGCCGTGAGTCTCACTGAAGATGGGGTCAGGATGAATATATTCTCAGAGAAAGGTGATGATAAGAAGGAAACACATGTCGAGTCTTCCAACAGTGGGAAGAGGAAGTACTCGAATTTCAAGAAGGGAACCCGTGGTAATAACAACAACAACAGTAACAACAACCACAACAACAATAACCCCAACAACAACAACAACAACAACAACAACAGGCGACAGAATAACTCGCAAAAGGATGCAAGGGCGTTTGTAGCCACAAACGACACTGGTCCTATGAAGTACGCTGGTACTTTACCCAAGTGTGAGCGATGCAAATATCATCACTTGGGCGATTGTCGGGTTGTCAAGTGTGATAAGTGTGGCAAGAATGGCCACCGTGCTGAATCATGTTGGGGAACGGGAAATAATACTGGATCAGGAAGTGGATTTGGTAACAAGAATGGGAACGGAATGGTCGTGGTCAAGGATGCTTTGGATTCGGAAACAAAGATCACTTCAAGAAAGACTGTCCTAAAGAAAACCAAGCTCGTGGTCGATCATTTGTGATTGGAGCCAAGGATGCGTGCCAAGACCCTAATGTGGTCACTGGTACGTTTCTCCTCAATGATCATTTTGCATCCATATTATTTGATACCGGAGCCGATTTTAGTTTTATTTCTATAGAATTTAAAAATGTTCTGGGCTTAGAACCCAGTAAGCTAGAGGTTCCATATTCTATAGAATTGGCTAACGGTAAACTAATAGAGACGGGAGAAGTTGTTAAGGAGTGTACCTTAGAACTTGGCGAACAAAAATTCAATATCGATATCTTACCCGTTGAATTGGGTAGTTTCGATGTAGTGGTTGGCATGGATTGGTTATCCAATAATCGAGCCGAAGTCGTTTGCCATGAGAAGATCATTCGCCTACCACTACCGAACGAAGAGACACTTGTGATGCATGGAGAGAAGCGCGATACCCCATTGCGGATCATCAATTGCATCAAAGCACAGAAGTGCTTACGAAAAGGTTGTATTGCCTTTCTAGCACATGTTGTGGACAAGAAGGCCGATGGGCCGAAGTTGACAGATATTCCAGTTGTACAAGAATTTCCTGAAGTCTTTCCTGAAGACTTGCCAGGACTACCGCCTTATCGACAAGTCAAATTTTACATCGACTTGGTACCAGGAGCCGCACCCGTAGCTAAATCTCCATATCGATTAGCACCTTCTAAAATGCAAGAGTTATCCACACAACTTCAAGAGTTGTTGGATAAAGGATTCATCAAACTGAGCTACTCGCCTTGGGGAGCTCCAGTCTTGTTTGTAAAGAAGAAGGACGGAACTTTCAGGATGTGCATCGATTATCGCGAGTTGAATAAACTTACCATCGAGAATCGATATCCATTACCGAGGATTGATGACCTATTTGATCAACTGCAAGGGTCGAGTTTCTACTCAAAGATAGACTTACGATCGGGGTATCATCAATTATGGATTCAAGAAGAAAGCATACCGAAAATGGCTTTTCGGACTCGTTACGGTCATTACGAGTTTCTCGTTATGCCTTTTGGTTTAACGAATGCACCAGCGGTCTTCATGGATTTAATGAATCGTGTGTGCAAGCCGTATCTCGACAAATTCGTCATAGTGTTTATTGACGACATTTTGATATACTCTCGATCGACTGATGAACATGAGCAACATTTGAGAACCATTTTGGAGTTGTTAAAGACGGAGAAACTATACGCGAAATTTTCCAAGTGCGAATTTTGGATTCGTGAAGTACAATTTCTCGGGCATGTAGTGAACGAGAAGGGCATTCAAGTAGACCCATCGAAGATTGAATCGATTAAGAATTGGGAAGCGCCCCATACTCCTACTGAAGTGCGACAATTTTTGGGATTAGCGGGATATTATCGGAGATTTATTGAGAATTTTCAAAGATTGCTCAACCGCTAACTTCTCTTACACAGAAAGACAGGAAATTCGATTGGGGAGAGAAACAAGAAGCATCATTTCAACTTCTTAAAGACAAGTTGTGCATTGCACCAATCTTATCATTACCCGACGGTACCGATGGCTTTGTGGTATAATGTGATGCTTCGCATCATGGTTTGAGTTGTGTACTCATGCAACGTGAAAAGGTTATCGCGTACGCGTCTCGCCAACTGAAAGTTCACGAGAAGAACTACACCACTCACGACCTAGAGTTAGGCGCGGTGGTATTTGCTTTGAAAATTTGGCGGCATTACTTATATGGTACACAGTGCACTATTTTCATAGATCATAGAAGTCTATAACACATATTCAACCAAAAAGAATTAAATATGCGTCAGCGACATGGGTTGAATTTATGAACGATTATGATTGTGAAATCAAGTACCATCCGGGCAAGTCGAACGTTGTAGCAGACGCCTTGAGCCGCAAAGAACGAGTTAAAACACTAAGAGTGCGAGCACTAGAAATGACGATTCACACAGATCTTACCACAGGAATTCATAATGCACAACAAGAAGCGCTCAAGGAAGAGCATATTCTAGCAGAATCACTTCGAGGCATGGAAAAACAGTTAGTGCCAAAGGAGGATGGAACTTTGTACGTTGCAGGTAGAATTTGGGTTCCATTCTTTGGAGGCCTCCGAGATCTTATTTTTGAGGAAGCACATAGGTCAAAGTACTTGATCCATCCTGGATCAGATAAAATGTACCAAGACTTAAAGGAATACTATTGGTGGCCTAACCTTAAAAAGGTTACTGCTATCTATTTTGGAAAATGCTTGACCTGCGCGAAGGTCAAGGCAGAGTATCAGAAACCGTCGGGTTTACTACAACAACCCGAGATTCCCGCTTGGAAATGGGAACAAATATCGATGGACTTCATTACGAAGTTACCCAGGACCTCAAGAGGCCATGACATGATATGGGTAATCGTCGATAGATTGAAAAAGTCCACACACTTCTTACCGATTCGGGAGAAGGATAGTACTGCGAAACTAGCGGAAATCTATCTCAAAGAAATAGTGGCTCGTCATGGAGTGCCTATTTCAATCATTTCGGACCGAGAAGGTCGTTTTGTTTCAAGAATTTGGAAATCATTTCAACAGGCCTTTGGATCTCATTTGAATCTAAGTACGGCCTTTCATCCACAAACTGACGGCCTGAGCGAACGGACAATCCAAACACTCGAAGATATGCTTCGCGCATGTGTTATGGATTTAGGCGGCAATTGGGATACTCATCTACCTTTAGTTGAGTTTTCCTACAATAACAGCTACCATACTAGTATACAAGTTGCACCGTTTGAAGCTCTTTATGGTCGAAAATGTCGTTTTCCGCTATGTTGGGTGGAAACAGGCGATAGTCAATTAATTGGTCCGGAACTAGTCCAAGAAACTACGGATAAAAAATTTCAAATCCGAGACCGTATCAAGGCGGCTCGCGATCGACAAAAGAGCTACGCAGATAAAAGAAGAAAACCATTATCTTTCGAGGTCGGAAACAAAGTCTTGTTGAAAGTCTCGCCTTGGAAAGGCGTAGCGAGGTTCGGTAAACGTGGAAAGCTTAACCCACGTTACATTGGACCATTCAAAATCTTAGAAAAGATTGGCACTGTTGCCTACAAGTTGAAGTTACCAGATGAACTTAGCAGTGTGCACGACACGTTTCATGTGTCGAATCTTAAAAAGAGTCCAACACAATCAACCGTTATCATTCCTGCGGATGAAATTCACATTGACGACAAACTCCAATTCACTGAAGAACCTGTTGAGGTCACGGACTGGAAGGTCCAGAAAACACGGAGAAGTCGTATCAAGTTAGTAAAAGTTCGTTGGAACTCTCGTCACGTACCCGAATATACTTGGGAACGTGAAGACCAAATTAAAGCCAAATATCCTCACCTGTTCCCGAAGACTCCTGCAAAGGATGATTCAGCTAGAATTTCGGGACGAAATTCTCAATAACAGGGGGAGAATGTGACAACTGCCACTTTCTGGTAATTTACGTACATTTAAAGCAATGAATTACATTATATAAATATGTGTTTTGAATATCCGAATTGCATGATTACATGATATACATCTTAGAACACTCATTTATGATGCACATTACTCGTTTCTATTGGTTATATTTGAAACAGTTTAAAACAATGCATCGAAACAACTAGAGTAGTACCTAGTAAACTAGCGTGCTGACGAAAACTCAGGATCCGCAGAAACCATCTAAAGACATCTTTGGGACTCAGACGAAAGTCCAACATCAAATATACATTAAACCCTATATGGGAATACAAGGGTTTGGTTTAATATATTACCGATGTCCGGTAGCACTAAGAACTGCCCGAAAACTGCCGAAAAGCGCTAAAAGTTACCATTTCATTAATTTTCCGCAAAAATTCAGCATTTGTATTTTTGTTACAAGGTACAAAAGTGTTGTTTAAACACAAATTTCATATGAAAATACATAGGGAATATCATATAAATACATAACCAAATATTTCCCTATAACTTACATATGTTAACCTTTCGACTATCTTCTTGCGAAACGAGTGCCAAGCAACTATCCGAGCTATAATTTGACACATTTTACAAACTAGTGAATATTATTTTTGAACAATTAAAGCTTATTTATGATCATATTATGTCATGAATCATCTTGAAAAGTTGCAAAAACATAAACCCTTAAACACTTAACCATATTACAACATTTTAAGACCTTGAATTTTTCTAACATTTTGCAACACATAAGGCACCCCCCAAAACCCCTTATGGCCGTGAATTAGGGGTCCCACATGGCCAAATTCTTTGATAAATATCTAGATATTTTTACTAATGTGCAAGTGGGTTATGTTGGTGATTTGTAATAACACTTAACCACCAAGTAAACTAGCACTTCACCACTCATTTTACATCTTTTATTACACATACAAACTCTCTCACCATCTTCATCCATTTCACCAAGAACACCAAAAACCCACTTCACTTTAGTCTTTCATTTGATGATCAAGATGATTTTCTATGGAACATAAGAAGATCTAAAGCACTTACAAGAAACAGAACACTTTTTCATCCACTCAAGAACCTTCAATCATCAAGATCTTCATCTTCTTAGTTCTTAATCATCCTCTAGATCATCCCTAGCCTAGTGCTAGAAGTAAGCTCCTAGATCTTTTTTTTTCATACTTATTTAAGTTTATGATTGTTATTATAACTAGTAATAACTAAATAGTCATACATAATAAACATGAAAAATACAAAGAAGCAAAAATAATAATCATGATATATTTATGTTTGTTTATGTGGTTATCTAAGACTTGTTATTTTCATTTTTGATCTTGTTATGAAGATTATGATATGTATTACTTGTTAGATGATGTTTTAAAAAAAATATGATCTAACAAGTATACATGAATATGTTAAAGGCTTTTTGTTAAACTTAAAAGATAAATGGATGATCATAATTTATGGTGTAGTTAATTTATTTAAGGTTTTTATTTAAAAACAAGACTTTTACAAGATTATAAAAAGTAACATACAACATGAGATTTTTATAAAAGTTGTTAAAACTAGAAGTAAACTTGGTTTTTGAACTAGTTAGCATATTTTATGATCATGTCCAAAACCCTACATGATTTTGAGATCATCTTGATGAGGTTATGTTATAAATCTCATGTGTATTGTTTATGAAAGTTATGAGTAAATTGATGTTGAATTAAAAAGAAAAAGATATGTTTGATTAAACATGGTAAAGTCGAAAATACAAAGGTTATATGGCCAACTTTTCTTATAAATTATATGTTAACAAAACCATCATTTTTGGCTAAACCTTTACAAGATTAAAAAGATTTAATGAATGGTTTTTATAAAAACAAAGTTAGTTATAAATATATATTTTGAGAAAATATATATTTGATTTATTTAACAACTTAAGTGCTATCTGGTACTTGATGTATTAGTTATATATATCAAAAATAGGAACTTGATTACAATGGTGTTAATGAACACATGATACATAATAATCAAAGTCTTACAAGACTTCATATAGATACGCCTTAAAAACGAGTTACGGACGATCCAAATAATCGGATACAAATAATGGTCGAATCGGACGACGGACGAACCTATGAACATATCGCCAATCCGAGGACTTACTACGACGTTTAGGCGATCTTTCGACGCGGACACAAAAATTACTTTACCGTTAACAAAATTCGGACATTTTGAAACTTATAAAAACTATTATGTTTTTATTAACTAAAAAGTATACTTAGTGAATTTTATAAAAATGTTTTTATAATAATGAAAGACTTATACTTTCAAATGGGCTAATTTCTACAAATGGGCTTACACTTCTTAATGGGCTATTTTATATAAATGGGCTTACACTTCGTAATGGGCTTATCTTCATAATGGGCTTAACATAAATACATGGGCTAAGCCCAATATCAAAAACTCATGGGCTAAGCCCAATACCAAACATCTGCGCCAAGGCCCAACACTATTTAGGCCCAACATTATTTAGGCCCAACACTATTTAAGCCCAACACTATTTAGGCCCAACACTATTTAGGCCCAACACTATTTAAGCCCATCACTATTTAGGCCCAACACTATTCAGGCCCAACACTATTTAGGCCCAATATTATTTGGGCCCAATAATATAAATTCTTGGGCTAAGCCCAATGACATATAATTGGTAAAAATTACCATTATACAACTTACTTATACAACGACACGAAATCAATAAAACAAGACCCGATGAAACAACTCACAAGATACAAGATTACATATATATATATATAAATTTGATGAAATATATATATAACAGTTTAACAATTCATTCATCTAATACACAGTTCAACGAACAGTAAAGACATACAAGTCTTACACATATTTAAGACACAAGACTTGTAGGTCGCAACACTATTCAGGATGACCGCACGTGAGTTCATAGTTACTTCTATTCACGGACGCGATACTGTGAGTTCATGTCCCCTATTCATTTAAATGTTTTACAACTTTATAACTATCGGGGAAAATACATGTTCAACGTATGTTAAAGTTAGGGAATGAAACACCTTAGATCATGTGCGAATTAGGGTTATACATCTAAGCACCATTAATCCAGTTTGGACCTAGGTACAAGTGGTTAGATCTAATGGGTTTTGGCGAGCCCCACTCTTGGTCGTGGACCCATACAGAAGAGTGCTTTTGTGTCCCAGTCGATAGGAGTCGACATAAAAATCGTCTAGGGTTGGATTTCTTCCTTTTTCGTCACACATATTAATGTCCTTGCAAAACATTAATGATCAACGATTTCATTGATGCTTTACATACTATAACTTACATTTTAAATACATCTTTTACAACTAAACTGCATGAATTTGCCAACTTTTGTTGATGTTTTCCAAACTTAACATGTATTTCAGGGAATTAATGGACCATGTCGGGATTCTCAGTCAAGATAACAAGTACCAAAACTCCATGCCATATTTTGGAGGGTTTAACTATTATATTCCGCCTCTTTGCGGAAATATGATGGTTTAAACCTTAGTAGTTTATTTTCATGTTGATGTATGAAACTATAACACTTTATTTTTATGTTAATGGTTTGTAACCGACACACTAAACTTATGTTGTAATCTTTTGAAACACTTATGAAATGGCAATGGAGTATGTTTTATTCATATAGTTTGTTCATGTATATCAATATTTATGCAATGAAAACCATACAGATCACACCTCGCGCTTCCGCTACGAGCGGGTGTGACAGATAGAAGCTGTAAAGAGTTGGATTACGCCGAAGACTCCATCCGAAATCCGTTCGTTTCTCGGATTGGCGGGTTATTACCATCGATTCATCGCCGACTTTTCTAAAATCGTCGTACCTCTTACCGCTTTAACTCACAAGGAAAAACCTTTTGTTTGGGCTTCTGAACAAGAGAACACCTTTCAAACTCTCAAACGTATGCTTTGCAACGCTCCCATCCTCGCACTTCCCGACGGAAATGACGATTTCGTTGTATATTGCGATGCCTCTAACCTAGGTCTTGGTTGTGTTCTTATGCAATGAGACAAGGTTAACGCATATGCGTCTCGACAACTCAAGGTCCACGAGAAGAACTACACTACCCACGACCTCGACCTCGAGCTTGGTGCAGTTGTTTTTACAATAAAGATATGGCGACACTACCTTTACGGTTTAAAGTGTACGGTCTTCACCGACCATAAGAGCCTACAACATATCTTGAACCAGAAAGAACTGAACATGTGCCAACGCAGATGGGTCGAACTTCTCAACGACTATGATTGTGAAATACGCTACCATCCGGGCAAGGCAAACGTCGTAGCCGATGCTCTCAGTCGACGAAGCTATGTGCATACTATTCGTAATGTTCAAGCCCATAACGACCTCGAAGCCCAAATTCCCGACGCGCATCACGCATGCTTCATTGAGAATACCTTGAAAGAAGAAATGAAGTGTGGTTCTGAAACTCAGTTAGTGAATAAGTCGAACAGTATCTTTCATTATCTCGACCAAATTTGGATTCCTGGTCGCAATAACCTCTGGGAGATATTGATGACTGAAGCTCACAAATCTCGATACTCCATTCACCCCGGTGCCGACAAGATGTACCAGGACCTCCGTTCTAGGTATTGGTGGCCGAGCATGAAAAAGGTTATCGCTCTACACGTTTCGAAGTGCCTAACTTGCTCGAAAGTTAAGGCGGAACATCAACGACCCTCTAGTTTACTCGAACAACCTGAATTCCCGATGTGGAAATGGGAAAGTATAGCTATGGATTTAATTACAAAACTCCCCCGCACACCTTCTGGTCATGATAGCATATCGGTTATCATTGACCGTCTTACAAAATCTGCTCATTAAATTCCGATACGAGAAGACTTTAAAGTTGAACAATTAGCACGAATCTATACCGACGAGGTCATTTGTCCACAAGGGACGGCTCGTGACATCATCTCTGACCGCAATGGTCATTTTACCTCACGTATCTGGGAGACATTCCAATCCGCTCTCGGTACGGCTCTCAATCTCAGTACTGCATTCCATCCCCAGACTGACGGTTACACTGAGCGCACGATCCGCACCCTCGAAGACATGCTTCGTTCGTACGTTATAGATTTTGGTGGTAATTGGGATTTGCATTTACCCTTAGTAGAATTCTCGTACAATAACAGTTATCACGCTAGTATACAAATGGCACCCTTTGAGGCACTATACGGTAGAAAATGTCGATCGCCCATTGTTTGGCACGAGATCGAAGATGTACAGATCATCGGTCTTGAGTTAATACAAGAAACGACAGACAAAATTCTCCAAATAAGAAACAATATCCTGAAGCTGGGAGTCATCAAAAAAGCTACGTCGATAAACGCCGCAAGCCCCTAGAGTTCAAAGTTGGAGATCACGTCCTCTTAAAGGTTTCACCTTGGAAAGGGGTGATCCGATTCGAAAAGAAAGGGAAACTAGCGCCACGTTACGTGGGTCCCTTTAAGATTCTGGAAAGAATTGGTAAAGTGGCCTACCGACTCGAATTACCGGCTGAACTCAGCAACGTACACCCGACTTTCCACTTCTTGAACCTCAAGAAGTGTCTAGCTGAAGAAAATCTTCATGTACCTCTCGAAGACTTGCAAATGAACGAGACACTGCACTTCGTGGAAAAGCCGATAGAAATCATGAATCGAGAAACCAAGAAGCTTTGGCGCAGTCGCATTCCCATATTGAAGGTTAGATGGGAAGGCAAACACGGCACCGAATTCACTTGGGAACTCAAAAGTGATATGAAAGCTAAATATCCACAACTCCTTGTTACGACTACCACTTAATTTCAGGACGAAATTCCCTAAAGTAGGGGAGACTGTAACAACCCGACAACCGAAAGTCGTTCCTATTTGTTTCTACTTTTATCGATGTTTCATTCGTAGACGCTTATACTCTGAGATTCGATGATTACAAAGGGTTAACTACATTTTTAAACGCATTTTATATAACGCTTATTTAAACGCTTATTTAAACGCTCATCGCAACGTAAACTCAACGCTAACTCAAAACGCAGATTTATTTATATTATTTGTATTATTTGTATTAAAGAGGTACTATGTGTTGTGACTCGCTTAAAACACTCAAACACTCGCTCACACAACTCGATTTATCATGCTAAAACGCAACGCAACACTACACTTAACATCTCGGTAAATTCTTTAAGTACTCGAACTAACTAACGCAACTAAACACATCTAACGAACATCAGACATGCGAAACGGGAATTTTTCACACAAAACTGGTCCCCTCGTACGAAGACACCGGCTTCGTACAAAGCCACTAGTTTCGTACGAAGGTAGGCCTTCGTACAGAACCACCATCGCTCCTCTATAAATACCTAGCTCACTCTCAATTTTACAACTTGCTACCATTCTCTCAAGAACACCTCCTACTCGCTTTCTCTCTGCATTCCAAGTAAGATCCGTTGTTTTTACAAGTATCAAAATGATTTTCCACGAGTTTATCTCCGATTTCATCTAAACTTCTATCTTTAAAAAAAAACCTTCATCTTTTTCATCTAAACTTCTCTATTTTATGAAAACCTTCATCTTTTTCATCAAAACTTCTGATTTTACCATGGATTTACACTTAAACGAATGTACTAGGCTTAGCGTTGGCTTCCCCAGTTAGAAATCTGAGGATTTCACACTCACCAAGTGTTTAATCCATGGAAAAACTATTATAGATTCGATATTTACACTAAAACAAACCAAAACCGACATATGTTTCGTTCCCTGAGTAGGGGGACGAGGCGGTGTTGAAACCATCATGAAAAGGACTCGAAAACACATCCGATTCAGGCGAAAACACAGCTCCGGACACAAAAACAGCCGCATGTGCGAGCTAAACTGGCTTGTACGAAGCCCCAACTTCATACGAAGGCACTGCTTTGTACGAAGGCAGCAGCTTCGTACCAACCAGCCTACGTTCCCACTTGTGACTTAATTGCTCAAAAGACCTCTACGGCTCTAAGTTTTAACAGTAGCTTAAGGATGGAGGGATGAACACTCGATTTCCCGAAGAAAGACGCGAAGAACACTCGATTTTGGACACAGAAACAAGCGACGCGTACGAAGACACCACCTTCGTACGAAGGCACTCCCTTCGTACAAAGAGTCTATTTCCCACTCGACACTTCAACTCGACCGTTTTAACACTTGGAAGACTGATGCACTTCTGTCCCCGTACGCAGGCTAATCCTGCGCTCCCTTCAATCCATCCCAATCCGTGTTTACTGTTAAACACGCACTGTGAGTATACTCGAACCCTTTTTCGCTTAACGCGCTTTTGGGTGTTACATACGTTCTCTATCAAAACACGACGCACACAACACTTAAGCTCTTTTTAACGCTAACCGCTCTCGCATGTTATACGTGAATTGTTGAATGGTTGTTTGCTATGTTTACATAGTGATTACTTGCCCTACCACCCTTAGCAACGACAGTACTATAGTTTGGACTCAGCACCTGTTTATTCAGGGGTTGTTAAGGATCTCATACTCACTTTACGTGCGTGCTCACTTCGGTGAACACGTATTGTGCATACCACAACTCGCAGTCATGTTGGTTAGCTTGTATCGTTGTTGATAACTTACTTGATTCACCTCTCTACGTGTTACATGCCGGTTATGCGTAAACACTTTATTACTATACTTATGCTAAACTTGTGTACTCACCTTTACTTTATTGTATTGACTTTTATTTTAACGTATGTGACAGGTTGATGATTATCATATGCAGCAAATGGAAAGGATCCCTAGAAACTCACATAAAAAAATCTAAGTTGTCGGATTTTGATTTGTTTGAGAGACTTGCAATCTGTCATGACTTTTGTTGAAATATTTGTTTGATTATATGGGAAATTGAACCTTGTTAAATATTGTCACTAAATTAGTCGTTATGGATTCTCTTAAACAATCTGATTCGCTTAGTGCCACGTCCCCATAATTCCGCCATCGGTTGGGGTGTGAGACGAGAGACCCCCGGAAGTTGGATAAATTGAACAGTTCAGATGCCTTTCAAACCTCGTTCAATCTCTTTCTCTCTCAAATTCTATAATACGAAAATTTTAGCCAAAATATCCTCTAAATCACGAAGCTCTGCCCCGTTGTAAGTATTTTACCCTCCGATCACTAATTCGTTACCCTACCCGATTGATCTAGGACCCAGCAACGCATGTCAAGGCTCTTCCTGACTAAGTACGTTGGGGTTCTGTCTCGTGTTGTATGGCTAAAGTGACTTGGGTTATTATACTAACGTGTGTGCATTGTATGTTTTTAATAGGAACTCAAGAATATTAACAGAAAATATCACCAAGAAGCCAGTAGAAAAACCTAAGTTTACAATGTGAGTCATTCTTCTTTTCATCAATTTATTTTACAAAACCCTAAATATTTTCAGTTATACTTACAGTGATTAAGTCTTTGCACTCTACAAAATACTGTCGGTATTATAGGGTTTTGTATAAACTACTTGATAATCTTCACAATTGGACACGGGTAACCAATGTGTGATATGACCATAGTCACAGATCCGTCGAGTGACAAGTACTTGGAGTTTTTGGTTAGATATACCCTTTGTAATCGCTCTTAATACTGTGAAGTTATAACAATATGTTTTTATAAAATGGAATGTACTCACCAGTATTTCTTGCTGATAAAATATTTTTAAAACGCGTTTCAGGTAACTTAATGTGAAGCTAAGAGAAGTCGGCTATGGAGCACTGAAGGCTTAAAGAAAGTGGCTATAAAGTTACCTAAATAAACGATTAAATTATGTTTTCAGCAACTAGGGTTTATCCCTATAGTTATATTATAAATGGAATATGGGTTTTAGCCCATTTGTTTAATATAAAAGTTTGGTGTTTTGAAACTCTGAAATTATTTCCTAACTACGATCCTGAAGTCTCATTTCCACTGCCAAATTAATAAACACCGATACCACTTGACTGGTTTGCGGCTCCCGCTCCCGGGGTAGGGTCGGGGGTTGCGATAGAAGGTGGTACCAGAGCCACTGGTTTAAGCCATTTAGGTGTTCTTTTAATACCTAAAGTTTTCATATTTATGTTAGGAAATTTATATAAATAACTTCTGTGTTATTCTGTGTAAATATGTATATTATGATATATTTATATTTTGATTATTTTTTTTTTAGATCGCAGTATGAGTGATCAGGGTACTTCTGACACTTATCGTCACCTACCTCATTCTCCAATGGATGAAGGAACATCCCAGACAACCTCCGGAAACGTAGCCGATTCCGAGGAAATCTTTGTTTTTAACGCCAAATCTGAAGAACTTTCCACCCTAAGAAAAGAGGGTGGTTTAGTAGAGCAAAAGTGGAAAGGAGAAAAAGAATGAGGAAAATCCAACAACAAGCAGTACTAAATAGAGCTGAAAGGAATACCTAAAATCCAGTAGGTGACCTGTATGGGAAGAGGAATTGGATTGGTATGGGTATATATTTCACAAAGTTCTAATTTGTGCTTCTAATCTGGCTTATGCTTTGTATTTCGTGTGTTGTTGTGTATTAATAGGTTAAGTTCTTTTATTGAATGTTAGTGTAGGCCTTTGGAAAAATCACCGGAAATGGCGCAGAATGGGTTGAGTTGTTTGTGACAGAAATGGCAAGTGCTACCAGCATTGATGATGCTAGAGTTCGTGCCATGCGGGTTCTTGAAAGTTTGGAGAAATCCATAACCGAACGGTCAAATCGAGACTTACAAAGAGAAGACTTTGGGCGCATAGAGCATGAAGACTGATAGTGATGATTATTGTGAGTTTATTATTAATACAATTCCCAATGTCCACTTTCACTTGGATCTCACTTTTGGACCTGGGAAGGCTGTACGATTATTCTATAAAAAGTTGATCTTCTCGATTTCGAAAGCTTACATGAAGCCATTAATGGATGTGAGGGTGTTTTCTACACTGCTTCTCCAGTCACAGATGATCCCGTATGTATCCAGTCCACTGATAAGCAATTACATATGTACAATTATTACTTGAAAGTCTACTCAAGGCTAATTAGTTGTGTGTTTACGTTCGATGTACAGCAACAAATGGTGGAGCATGCATTGACAGGAACAAGGTATGTAACAATGGTAACAACTGAAGCTAAAGTCCGGCAAGTGGTGTTCACGTCGTCAACAGGGGCAATTTATATGGATCCTGACTGGAGTCTTGATGATGTTGTTGATGAGAGATGCTGGAGTGATTTAGAATTCTGCAAGAAGATGGCCGAGTTAAAAGGCCCAGCAGTTGGGCTTAAAAAAACCTGTATGGTGTGCGTGAAGAGCTGGGCAGCGTTTGTCTAAATCAGAAGGCCCATTGTCGATGGGTTGTGTTATGTAGAGGTTTTGGTGCTTATGTGGTGGTCGTTCTACGCCATATTTTGTACGGTCTTGATATAATATCAACTATGTGTACGTGTTTAGTGAATGTAGTAGGTAGTATATGGATTTCGTTTTTGTTAAAGGTCACCAAAGCATGGTTTGGTTGTCCTTAGGTTAGGTAGTCCGGGGGGTATGCCCCTCCTCAAATATATGTAATTCCTTTATATTTATAAAAGTTTTCCGGGCGAAAGCTAATTTACCAAAAAAAAGTAGTAATTAAATTGTTTTCTAAGGGGAGTTCATTGTAGCCATTCTTAGTACATATTTTATGTGCTTATGGTACAATTGAATATGCATTTTTTTGAGGTTGGAAAGGCGATAGCAGAACGATTTTTTTTTTTTTTTTGCTGCTCTTGGAAGCTTGAATAAGAAGAAGAAATCTGATAGGGTTAGTTCGAGAAAGGTGCAATATAAGGAGTGTGAAGGGGAAAACCAGCAGGTTAAAGTACAACACATTTTGTTATTTTTTTTCTATGAACCAAACACTTCTCTTAAGGGAAAAGTTAATCGTAGAAAGCGATTGGATTAGTTTTCTTTAAAAATACCCGTTTTGTTATTTTTAGTTCTTTTATGACCAAAAAATTTCTTGAACATACATGTTTAACTGTTTGACCCGTTAACTTTATTGTAGCGGACTTAAACATTGAACTCTTTTTATCATTTAGTTTAACTGTTTTTTCATCATTTATGCCTCTATTTTTTTGGTTTACGTCTACGAGTAAGTTCCGATTTTTTACATTTATAAACTTATACACATATATAGTAAATTTGTAGGTAGAAAGTTTGTTAAATGTGGGTTTACATTTATGTTGTTTGAACCTTGAATATGCAAATATATTCTTTGGGTCTTTGATATTTTATGGAGAAAAGGTTTTGAAAGTGAATAATGTTGTGGAGAAGGAAAGGGACAGAATGGATGCAATGTTGGTGTTACCTTCAATGCCTGAGATTATGAGGTTGAACAAATGGGCATCTTTTAGTATGTCCCAAGTTGAGCCTAAAAGCACATTGGACTGATCATTTAGAAAGTGGACTTCAACTGATTTTTAGACTAAACTCACCCCACCATTGATTCCGACGATAAGCTATTGTTGGTTTAAAAATACTTTTTGTCAAAAGTTAGCTACTTTTTCTTAATAAAATTTAACGTTTAGAATAAATTGGTTTTAGATATATTATGTTAAAAAGCAAATTATTTTATTTAACTAGATGAGTTCATACATGGGCTTCAATGCCATTAGATATTATATGTTTGTGTTAAGCCATCCGCGAACAGGGCTGGCTCTTGGGCCGGCCAACCCGTGCCGACACTCAAGGCCCAAATTTTCAAAGGGCCTGGAAGGTTCTTATAATATTTTATATATATATTAATATATATATTTAATATATGTATCCATTTGTTATGCAAAAAAGTCTTGGTGGTGGAGTGGAAAAACCATTTTAAAATAATGTAAAGGTCTCAAGTTCAAGCCTTGGCTCCACGACTGAAGTTTTATTTTTTTTTTTTAATTTATATCCCCTTAACCATAATTTTGGGCCCAATTTTTTTTTTTTTTTTTTTGGTCGCCCGAGACCTAAATTTTTTTGAGAGTTCTCGGGAACGGCTCTGCCTGCGAAACTCGTGAGATCTTAAACTAGTTAGACCAATAAAAAAGAATAAGGGGGTGGCAATTTGTTGGAATTGGCAATAGCATAATGGTAATTTCTGAAACCTTTTATTCCTTGCATTTCGTCTGATATGTGTCCTCTTTATTTGTACTCAACAAACTCATTCCTCTAATTAATTGTGTCAATTAATTCCACCCACAAATACTCATGCCTTCACTGTTACTGTCCAAGATCCCTTTATGCTTCTATCTTATTCTTTTCTTGTTGTCAACTACACAAAATAAAGAATCAATTTAAGTAATTATGCCATCACCACATTGGTGGGTGGTAGAGACTTTGTGTCTCTCTGGGGAGAGATCAGGGTTCAATTCTTGGCATGGGGTAAAATTTAGTGTAATTTAGGAGTGGTGTTATGTAACCTTTGCCGTTCAAAAAAAAAATTAAGTAATTAGTATATTAATTGCCATTGAATTCTTTTTTCTTTTGTTGTACCTAGCTTCCCAAAACATAAAGATGGTTCATTAATTGCAATTAATTTAAATTATTTGTCAAGGAAAATTGGTTTTTAATAAACCAACCTTTGTCCCATTAGTAAATAATAATCCTACCTACAGAATTGGTAATTAATAATCCTACGTTTCAATATGTTGGTACTCAATGGACCTCCGTTAGTTTTTTTTAACTGAAGTTAGTTTTTAAGTTTTATTTATTACACAAACAGTCCCTGTAGTTATAATTTACTAGTTTTAAGTTTTATTTATTACACAAACAGTCCCTGTAGTTATAAAAAAATCATAAAAAAAATCTAAAAAATCAAAAAATTCAAAAAAATCCTAAAAATTCTAAAAAAATCAAAAAAATTCATAAAAAATCATAAAAATTCAAAAAAATCAAAAAAAACTCTAAAAAATCAAAAAAATTCTAAAAAACATAAAAATCCTAAAAAAATCAAAAAAACTCTAAAAAATCATAAAAATCCTAAAAAAATCATAAAAATCCTAAAAAAATCAAAAAAATTCTAAAAAATCCAAAAAATTCTAAAAAATCAAAAAAAACTCTAAAAAATAAAAAAATTCAAAAAAAGCAAACGTTTCGACACGAACCGTTTCGACCCGAACCGTTTCGACGCGAACCGTTTCGAACCGTACCGTTTCGACCCGGACCATTTCGACCCGTACCGTTTCGACCCGTACCGTTTCGACGCGTACCGTTTCGACCCGAACCGTTTTCGACCCGGACCGTTTCGAAAACGGTGGTGGTGGTGGCGGTGCTGTGGTGGTGGTGGTGGTGGCGGTGGTGGTGGTGGTGGCGGTGGCGGTGCGGTGGTGGTGGTGGTGGCGGTGCGGTGGTGGTGGTGGTGGCGGTACTGTTTGTGTAATAAATAAAACTTAAAAACTAATTTCAGTTAAAAAAAACTAACGGAGGTCCATTGAGTACCAACATATTGAAACGTAGGATTATTAATTACCAATTCTGTAGGTAGGATTATTATTTACCAATGGGGCAAAAGTTGGTTTATTAAAAACCAATTTTCCATTTGTCAATGATCTCTAGATCAACTAGTGGAAGGATTGCATTTCTCTTGAGAGATGCAAGTTCAACTCCCACTTGGTGCAGAGTGAGGCATTGGTGGGCAATGATAGGAGACACAGGGAAACATGTGTTCGATCCTTGAGCCAAACGGGTTTTACTGGTAATTTCACTGTCATGCCTACAGGCGGGTGAGTTACCGGGTTTTCCCCGGAATTGGTGGTGGACTCGGGTTACTCTCGGAGTACTTCGTTTGGTCCAGTGGGTGTCTCGAGAGTACTCGGGATTGATTCAGTTGGTCGTTCAAAAAAAATTCTCCTTATTTAAATTAAGGAAAAATTACACTTTTCGTCCTTTATGTTTGTATCGGATTGCAATAGATGCCCTTTAACTTCAATAATTACAATCACAGTCCTTTATTTGTAAAATGTATTACACCCTACGTCCTTTACCACTAACTATGTTAAAATTTTCAGTTAAATATGGCATCTTCCTTGTACATGAGGGTATATTGGTAATTTTACTAGTTACATCTATAAACCCTAACCTGCGTATATAAATCTGAGAAACATCATCTTCTCCAAATATCTATTAATGAGACAACAATGGTGGAACTGTCTACAATTTACATAGCCAAAAACCCACATCATGAACCAATGAAGAAGTTTCATTCAGATCTAATCCACCACAAACTCCATCACTTCACATCATCATCTCGTACAAACTCATCATCAGCTGGTATAAAGATAACAAACCCCTCACCTCTGTTTTCACTTCTTCATCTAGTCCTCCAAACGCAAGTGATTCCGCAACTGAGTTTCAAACAATTTGACCTTTAACATGCTCACCCCCCCCCCCCCCGGTTCAACAATACCCACAAAAGTTTCAACAATAGTTAGCAAATATTGGATCTTTTTTATGAGTATTCAACAAAACCCACAAACATTTCACTCAATTCAAACAAACCCACAAATATATTTCACCCAATTTGTACAGCGACGGTGTTGTATAGGTATATAAATTCACACACCGGCGACGATGTTGTACAGCGACGGTGGTTCTTCCCAGTAACTACAGTTCACTGTCACTAGACACCGTCGTTCAGTACAACACCTTCCTCGACTAATCGTCGGTAGCCCAACTCCGACATACATGTCACCCATCTAGACGCCACCATCGTCGCTGACTTTAAATCCCATCGGGAAGAACCTCCGTCGCTGTTTTCTTCCAGATTTGAAGTCCGACCACAATATCGCAATCGGAGGTGGCCGGAAGTTAGAGAGATAGAGAGATCTCAGTGGTCCGCAGCTTAGGAACACATGACAAAAATAGGTAATCTTTTTGTTTAGGGTTTGATTTGATCTCAAAATGTGTTGTAATAACTGATTTTGTGTGAAAGGGGTAGGTGTTGGTGTGGCTTGGTAATGGAGATAGTTGGGATAATGTGGGTTTTGCAGGTGTTGGTGTGTTGATGCAGGTGGTTTGTGTAAAAATATGGGGTGATTATATATATTCAGTTATATGTATTTTTGTCTTACTTATGAAAAAAAAAAATTTAAGTTAAAAGACTAAATTACCCTTATGTGACAAAAGTTAACTGAAAATTTTAACCTGGTTAGTGTTAAAGGACCTAAAGTGTAATGAGTTTTCCAAATAAAGGATTGTAACTGTAATTATTAAAGTTAAAGGCTATCTGTTGCAATCCGGTACAAACATAAAGGACGAAAAGTGTAATTTACCCTTAAATTAATTATTTTGCTCATTTTCACTTCATTCTCGCACCAAGACCTACCAAGACACAACTTAAATAAATACAAGCCTATAAAGACTATAATTGACTCAAAACTATTAAAATAATACATCAAATACAACATAAAAGTGGTGTGCTTTTCAACACATCAGGTTTTAACATTTTGTTTATGATTTAATTTGTGACTAGTTGTGTTTTACCATCTGAAACTTATATCAATTGTCTTGCATTTGTATTGAATTCATGAATTGTCAAGTGAGTTATGAAATTTGATTTTGTGAAATGAACACGTGCATTTATGCTTTGCAATAGGTTACGGTTCACATGTTCTTTGTAACGAAGTGCATTTTTGTCCGTTCTTTGTGACATTGATAGCTATCAGCAGCTAAGCCACGTAATACTAAACTCGTTAATAATCAAGTGCAACTAAATTAGGTCTAAAACGTGTAGGAACCCTAGGCCTTGCAATTTCGAACCGGGTGTGAACCTTATTCCAAACTATCATTTTCAATCAAATAAGCAAGTTTTTTTGTTTTCATAATCAAACAATCGTTTTCGTAGTTAGTAGTTATTTGTTGGTTAAATCCGACATTCTTCCAAACCAGTCAAACAAACAACAAATATAAAATAGCAAGCTTCATAAGTTGTTCCATAATCAGCAATCACCTGAATCTTGACACAGACCACGGACTCTTCGTGGTTCAACACCCTGACTGTCACTAGCTATTTGTTTGTGGTAATTTGGAATTTATAAATGTATCTTTGACCGGATCGTGACACTCCGATCATTTTTCACCATTAAAGGTTTAACGTTATTGCGCTTTTTGTTCGAAGACAACCTTCGTTGGAGCTTCGTTTGTTCAATTGAGGTATTATGTAGACAATTACCAAAATATAATATTTGTTGAAATTGGTGATTGTACGATTGATGGTCGTTGATGTTCAGTGGGAACATGTTGGCGAAGGTTGTCGGATAAGACGACGAAGATAGCATTGGGAGGTCGGTCAATGGCGTATTTGGTCTTTTTTTAATAATAAAAGTACAAAGGTAATTTCACCAAAGTTAAACGAAAGTTAGTGGCAGGAATCATCTATTTTATCCATTGACCAGAATAATTGAAGTTATAGTTTTTCATATTTAGGGACTAAATCCATAAAACATGTAAATCACATGAACCGTCCGTGTAATAAAGTTAGTGAATTATTTTAAAAGTTCAAATCTTTACGACCCTTGCTAATGGATGTCAAATCAAACCATCACATGAGAGTAAGCATAAATTAAACTCACGGAGGATGATCCAACAACATATAAGGAATTAGACAATTAGTATCAATCCTCTAGCAACTTGCTAAGGGTTTGGTGTTTTGTTTTAATAAAACCTTGGTTGTTCGAAAAAAAAAACGTGTAAGGAATTAGACAATTAGTATCAAGTTCCTTATTAGCATGTTGACAATTGATATATTAAAGCAACCAATACAACGTGTAATTAATAGATTTATATTATATTATTATTATTATATTAAACGTGTAAGGGTTATGCCACGTGGCGCAGTACACTGCTCCTAACCATGTCTAATTAATAGATTTATATTATATTTATATTATATTATTATTATTATATTATTTTAATTGATAGATTTATAATGTTAGTTTAAAAATGAATGAAAGTACAAAAAGAAGGAATTATTATTCTATACAAATAACAACTTTACATATAACCTTTTTAAGTGCACAAAAACGTCATCATTTAGCATATCTTCTCTTGTGATGTTGGGATTGTTCTAATGTATTTGGTTCTTCAAGACAACATGTAAAGTCCCGAAGCTGCATACCACATGGAAAGTTTTCATTATCAACTTTAGCTAGAAAAAAAGGGTCACATGATTTATATATCAAATAAAAATAATACTATTTTAGCAGGATTTATAAAAGGAAAAAAAGACTGGTGAGTTGACCCGACATGGACTTGCAACAAAAGTTACCCAGTTACACAGCGTCACATAGATTACTTTTGAAGCGATTAAACTTGTACATTGTACTTGTTAGAGGTGACCAAAGTTGGTTGGGCAAAGAGTACGGGTCAAACAAGCAATGTTTGAGTGACATCAGTACATTGAGATGTTTCAATATTAGCAAACTACTTTTTTACCCCTTTGACCTGTTAGTTATAAAACATAAACCGAATCCATCCCTTCACAAGTGAATGGTTGAAATTGCCTATACTGAGAGTCTTGTAAAGGAAAAATAAGAAAAAAAAAATGCATGGATACAACACTTGATCCTTTGATCTGTAAAGATCTCAGATTTGCTTGGATCGTCGTCATAGATGATCTCCAATTCGTATTTCATATTCAGTATGTATATGTTTAGATGAGTTATGGAACTGGTTTATAGATATGTTTAAACTTCATGCCTTAAATAGGAAAATCAATAGCTATATTTGTGAAAATTTGAGCATATACGTGAGTCGAATTGGTGTATGACTTAAACTCCATCAACAAAACATACGTTTTATTGATTATATGCTATGAACTCAATTTGACACAACCAGAGATAATAAAATAGGGATTAAGGGTATGTGACTCTATTTATTTAATGGAACGATTACACTGAATAACATAGAATAAGTAACATTATGTTGGGCTAATCGGGTTTGTTCACGGGTCACAAGTCAGCGGGTCAAACCGTTCACGGGTTCACGGGCTGTGGGTTTTGAAAAACGAGTCAGAATTGGCTTCAAACTTGCAGCAAGAGGAGTTTAATTAAGTATATTTATTATGTTTCAACAGTGTAAAGAGTGGGTCAAAATCATGGGTTATGTTTACTTGATTTTAGGAGTTTTTTACATGCAACTTGTGCATGGGTTAGGTAGTATTTAGCTGGGGTTTAGGGTTGTAAGTGAAAAAGTCTCGCTACATTTGTTTACTGTATTCCAGATTTAATTGAAGAAAAGTGTCAATCAAATAGTTTGGTCAATCCAGTGTGTTTGTGTGTGTATAACCGGGGCCTGAACCAACAATTGGTATCAGAGCGAAGGTTAAACGAGGGTTGTTTTGAGAGTCGACCGTTCGGTAGAAGGAGAAGCCTTTGGATGCGGGCTGCTATTGCAGCGGAATCGCAGGTGGGTCGATAATCATAGGTTTGGGCTACTGATTTGGGTTACAATCAGGGTGTAACACCTCGTAAAATCGTGTCCAATAATGTATTGACACGTGTCCCTAATCCTAATTATGTCAAACGTTGACTAGGAGGGACTATTATCGCCAAACAATCAAAACTTGAATATGAAAGGACTGAAAGTGTCAACATGTTTAAACTAAGCCTCTGAGTGACATTATACGGTATTCATATTCTCATATTAAGCCACTTGTTGGATAATTGAAACCGTTTGCGATAAACTCAAAAGTTTCTGTAACGGAGGGTTAAAAGTGTCAACATATTAATTCTTACCTCTGAGTCAACTTTTAACGAACCGGGAACTTCGTGATGTTCACTCATACTCTCGGGAATGCCTAATATTGGCCGTTTAGGGCTTTAATTCCGTTACACAATAATACGCACAACTTTGTGCGTTAAAAGGGTTAAAAGTGTCAACGAGTGAAACTAGTGTCCTCGGGTGATCTTTTAACCGAACCGGAGTTTAAGGATGTTTGATTACACTCTCGGGAATATGTATAACCTATCTTGAAGGCCCAAAAGTATCAAATATAAAACTTAAAGTGGTTTAGAGGGGCTTATTATGTCAAAAATGAAAGAAATTTAGAGTTATGGAGGACCAGGGACCAAAGTTGACATTTTTGAAACCTGATATGTGTGGTAGCGTCGCGTGACGCCTCCCCCCTTTTGCTGTTGCGCGATGCGACGACCTATTTTTCGCAGAATGGTGTTGCCAGCTGCAAGTTTGTTTTCCTTGGCCACCACACAACTTCCTTACTCACATAAATCGATTCTAGGGACTATTAGATGGTTTTGAAACCTGGTTTTACACCTGTAATGATCTTGTAATCCCTCCAAACACTTGTCAATCATCCACAAGGTCCCCAAAATCTATAAATAGGCTTGAATTCATTGAACTTTTTGGCACCATTCCTTTCCTTGAATTCTTTCTATTCTCTCAACAAACTCATTCCTCTCATTAATTGTGTCAATTTATTCCACCCACAAATACTCATGCCTTCACTGTTACTTGTTACTGTCCAAGATCCCTTTATGCTTTCATTTTATTTTTTTTCTTGTTGTCAACTACACAAAATAATGAATCAATTTAAGTAATTGTATACCTATATTAATTCAAAACATAACGGATGAATAGTAGAATTAACGGTAACGGCCGTTAACGTATTGTAATTGATAAGGAAGAAATAGGGAAAATATCTGTAGAGAGAGACACGCAAGACAGAGTGATGGAAGGATTCCTCAAAATATTAATTTTTGTTCCTGTCACTTTACTTTTTGTGCAGAAGTATATATAGGGGGTGGTAGTACTCTTGTGGTAGACAGGCATGTGCTGGGATAGCATGCCAAGGCATGTGCTGGGATGGGATGCCATTGGCGTGTGCTGGGATGGCATGCCAAGGACAAGCATGTGCTGGGAAGGCATGCCAAGGCCAAGACAATGCCAAGGCAAGCACATGCATCGAAACATAACGGATGAATAGTAGAATTAACGGTAATGGCCGTTAACGTATTGTGATTGATACGGAAGAAATAGGGAAAATATCTGGAGAGAGAGACACGCAAGACAGAGTGATGGAAGGGGAGTTGGCCTCCTCACCCCGATAACTTCGCCTTGTGTCGTCGGCATATATCAGTAGACGGCGGTGTACTTCGGTAACCCATCGGATGCTCCGTTGTGACAACGACGATGGTTGTGTACTCCGGTAGCCCAAACGACGAAAACAGAGGATGGTGGTGGTGTTTGCAACAGTAGCCAGCCACTGTTTCGGTGGCGGGAGGAGTCAATCAACGGTGATGGTTGTAGCCTTCAGATCCGACGAAGGCAAGACGTCCAACGTGACTACATATCCTGATTACAACCAGATCCGCCGGATGGATTGGCCGATTTAAGTGACAGAAGTAGGCATTCGATGTCGAGATCGGTGGTGATGAGTGGAGTTGAGAGAGACTGTGGCAGTGGGTAGAGAACTTGGATTCCATTGAAGATTCTGACCAGATTCCCGGCAACCATCAGTTTTTCCGATATCTATTACTTTATATTTCATAATAGATGAATAATATCAAATAGAGTTGAAGGAAGAGGCTGCAGATGTACATTATGCAAGTAATAATATATTTTAGCAGTTTTCACTCAGGATATATTAATATCATAGTGATTTTTTCATTGGTTTGAGGGTTGCGCCAGCTATAGTTCATGTAGATGTTCATTGTTGAGGGGTGAAGTAACTCAGTAAGTGCTTGAAATTAAACAACAAAATTTAGGAAAACATAAGCAAATGAAGCGTACAAACCAAGTGCTATTTCTACATACTTAAAGTTCATTATGTTATGTAAAATCTATGCCATCATTTACTATTTATGAGCTGCAATTATAGCCAAATGAATGAGTATGAATGATAACATGTAACGTTGTATACAAACATGTTAATATAGAGTATGGGCTTCCCACTAATATCAAGAATGTGCCATGTACCGTTACGATCTACCTAAAGTAAGCATATAGCAAAATGAAGGATTAACACAAAATTATATATTCACATATATTCTCATGCTGGATATAACAAAATTATATGACAAAAATAGGTAATGTTATTACATCCTAATGGGTAGTCAGCTAATCTATGTTCAGGGGCGGACCTACATATGTCCGTGGGTGGGCGGCCGCACCCCTTGAAAAAAAAAAATTTAGTGTTATTTTTCGCGAAAAATCCCGACCGCACCCCTTGAAAAATTTCGACCGCACCCCTTGGAAAATTCTGAC